>OY992894.1:22541252-22588752 GCA_963921405.1 Cepaea hortensis | reverse complement strand
CAGGCGAGTGTCTGGCCACTACGCCAGCGCGACCCCCAAACTATGATGGTGCTATGTAACACAATTCTCTCCTACCTCTTGCCTTAATTAATTGTACCGTTTAACTCAGTAAAACAATTTAATCCTTTTCCACACTGAACGCCTTTACTTTCGAGAACATTTTCTAGTACCCAAGTTAAGCTGGATCGACCAGAGAGACCAGGTACAGAAATAAATGACCACTTCGAGGTGGCATCCTAACCACTGCGCTACCGTGTCTCCGACATCTATATACACTCGAATTATGCATGCTATAACCTTTACACAATGCCACATATGCCAGGGGCTTTAACCTTCCCCATCGCCATATTTCCCGGTTCTTTCATCCTGCAATTTATAACTGCCATTTAAAATCTTCAAAGCGCTTATATCTCGTAAGCAGTTTTACTTTATGTATGTTTATTAGCTCCTTTTGTAAAATCCTCGGTAGTTTGCTTCCCCAAACATACTTTGCCTTGCTTGCTGTTTCATTTCCCTCTAGCTCTTTGTGTTCTTAGATCTCCTTGGGCTTTTATCTTCTGCCCTCTATTTCCATTGAGTGCACTTCAAAGTCCCGGGTAGAAAATTCATGTTTATTTTACTACCGTCGCTGAGACCATTACGTGATACATCTGTCTTCTTGAATCTCAACTCTCTGGGTGTGGCTTCCAAACTGGAGTTTTTATAATGCATCACCCTGCGCCAAACAATCAGTAGGTTTGGACCAAATAAAAATAGATGGTGGAAAATGGGATGCAGGAGTGTGTCATAGTTATGACTTAAAGTTGTGTATATGGTAGGAGACACGTTGCACTGTAACGCAATGGCAACATTTCAGAGATATATAAACCCATGGTATATACGAGAAATCCCATACGTTGATTAATCATCCCATGGCAATTAATCTTACTTCTTGTTTTGTGGCTGTAGCACAGGATGGATTGAATATGGGTTCAGTCGCGTTGTTATATATGTAGGTAATCGTAGAATTTATACATATTGCATATACAGTCTTAATTTCTATATACAGTAGGATGGTAAGTATTGAAGTTGCTAAGAGCCAGTGTATGCAAATTTTACATTATCTTGTTGCTATTAATTGTTAGAATCTGCTTGAATAGATACATCATTAGAGCGAGAGAAAAAAATGCCACCAAATTCCGCATGAGATGGCATGTGTACGTAAGTACTAAGTGGAAATATATGTTGAAGGTAAAGAAAATACATCCATTTTATTATCTCTGTAAAATTGTGCCTAGAGCCCTCGCGTCCTTGGTCATTGGTCTTGAGTTCAGTTACCCGCTAGATGGCATTGTTTCGTTACTTTTTGGCCCAGTAGAGTTAATCAGTTGTATATCCTTTACAGGATGTATCAATCAACTCTACCTTGTTTTGGCTGTTTGTGAATCCTGAACAAGTTTACGTTCAGTAGTTTGCCATTACTTTCTGAACGACCGGCACTCATACCATTGTTCGAAAACCAACGCAAGGCAGTCTGCTTCCAAATCGCACACAACTGTATTTCAAACGCGGTATGTGATATTACGAATTGCATTCGTAACTTTCTGGGGCCACAGAGCCGGTCCCAGAAATGTGTGGTGGTAGACCACACACACACACACACACACACACACACACACACACACACACACACACACACCCGCGCGTGTGTGTGTCTAACGTTCCACGCGTGATCAACTATTCTGCGCACGAATTCTACACACGGCGCGCGCGCGTGTGTGTGGGTGTGGGTGTGTGTGTGTGTGTGTGTGTGTGTGTGTGTAGGTCGGCCGGCCTAAAATGAGCACCGGGACATTTTATGGAAAGTCAATGCGGGGCATCATGGGGCAACCCTTTGCCGTGACGTTGGATCCGCCACTAACTAGCTTCACAAGTATCTAAGTTATTGTTGTTGTTTTTATTCTTTCTAGCGGAGAGTACGTAACTGGTATTCATGGCACAATTTAAAAGTAATATTTTTAGCAGCTTCCTGTCCTTTATCTTTCACCTAAAGTAGTTAAAAACTGGTTTCAAGTGTTTAGGTGCTGTGATAGTAACAAATATACTGCTCTACTAACAAAATGTCCTTGTCACGCCAGTCTGCTTGACAGCGGACATCAATTCTTGTTTTAGGTACATTTCGTTAAAATAGAATTTCTTCCTTTGCGCGCCGCATGTTTATTTCATCTTTTGTACTTTATTAAGTGAAGTCTGGACTTTTGTCTTGTTGTGCCACAGACCTTTTGCTTTCTCTATTACAAGACAAGAAGGTCTGTCCAAGAGCAGAAGAACTGTTGTTTCGATCCTCTTTCTAAATATATGACCGTCCATCTCCGTGTGATAAACCCGATTAACTGTCGACTTTAAAACGAAAACAAGTGTGGCATCCTCCACTAACCCATTATCTCTGCTATCTGCATTCGCTATTATTAAGCGGCGACCTTTGCTACTTGGTACAAATATTCTATCGTTCTGTCTAATGACTGACATTCATTTTCACTAGTCAGAGAGCATAGATCCACGTTTCATCCACATACACAACAATATCTTAATTTTCTCTATATATTTCTCTTCTTTCACGTGATTACGTTTCCGTGGCTGTTATATGCGGATTCTCACAAAAAATATTATGTCCGTCCGTACACTTTCGGAAGATGCCCTCCTTATAATGTTCCGTCCATTTTGATACATCAATGCCACTGTTCGCCCTCAGGAAAATCCTCCATTTCCTTGGTGTCACTGTTTCTAAGATATATTAGAAAACCAGCATCATAATCACGTGTCATGCCGTCAAGCCTGGGCAACCTGTCGTAATAAGTGTCGTCCCTGGGGTGAGGGGAATCAACACCCACATTCTTTTAACCCCATATCATTATCTTGAGGATCTTCTGGATTTCTGTCCATAACACCCCTTCAGTCCTTGGATCCCCCCCTCTCTCTCTCTCTCTCCCTCTCTCTCTCTCTCTCTCTCTCTCTCTCTCTCCCTCCCTCCTCTCTCTCTCTCTCTCTCTCTCTCTCTCTCTCTCTCTCTCTCTCTCTCTCTCTCTCTCTCTCTCTCTCTTCTCTTACCACTGGACCATTTTCCAAAACAATATACTACACAACTCTAGCTTTAAAAAAAAAATGACAAATTAATTTAATAAAGAAAAGTGTCAGGTATGTGCAAAGTGTATGTGTAGAATGTCTGTCGTATACTCTAGTGCAGTGGTTCCCAAGATTTTTCAAGCAGAGGGCCATATCTACTATTTTCGGTAGTTAAGCGGGCCACAACGTTATAAAATTATAAAATTTGTGCAATATCATTCTTACCCATCTTAAATTTCGTCAACAAAATTCTAAAACTTTAAAGGCAGTCAGTGTTAGTACTACACTGTGGTCATTTTTTGGTTTAAAATCAAAAGTTCATTTAACAATAAATTTATAATCAGTTTCGAAAATCGCTATTAATGTAATTAATTTACAATTGTAACTGTTCTTCATAACCAGTTACTTAAGTTCAGATGTCAGTTTATCAATGTCTGGGCACAAATCTGTCGTGCCCAAAGTCATAAGCGCAGCTAGGTTACTGTCGGTGAGTCTGGAACGTTGCTTCTTTTTTTTTTAACGGTCATTGCGGAAAATGACTGCTCACATCTGTAAGTCGAACCAAAACGACAAATGTACACCTGGGTGAATGAACGCAAGTGTTAAAATTGTTCGACAGGCAATAGTCGCTAGAATGAAATCATATGATTAGCTGAAGGTGAAGCAGGCAGCTCCAGAAATTTACATCTCAGTGCAGCATTGCATTTCAAATCGATTACTTCGTGCTGAAGGTTTTGCTGTAATTTACAGAGCTTGGCATCAGGAAATACGAAGGGGTTTATGAAGAGAGTATATTATATTAAATAACGAGGCCTCGCGTGCCACTTTCTGACAGCTGGCGGGCCACAAGTGGCACGCGGGCCGTTGTTTGGGAACCTCTGCTCTAGTGTGTATGTAGAATCAGACCGAACAGCTCAGGATCAAAGTCTGCTTCCTCACAGTACCGGCCACACAACAGCACCATAGATCAAGTACAGAAGGACCTCACCAAATGATGCGTCTCTCCGGCCAGATGTCGACTTCCTCCAGTAGCTCTTGGATAGTCCGGATGCCTGGTCACTAATAGTGGATATAGTCCAATACTGACCATGAATCTTTAAACACACAGCGTAACTAATATGTCACTAAAAGTTCTATGATCTGAGAACACTTGTACAGTAAAATAAATGTTTACTGTCACTTTGAAACTAAATTTTAGTAGTTAATTTCTTATAGGAATTCACCAATTGGAAAACACAATGTTAATTGGTAATGTCTCACAAGAATTCCCCATTTGGAAAACACAATGTTAATTTTCAAGTTCTCTATATAACTACTTTGTGGGTAGCGGGGTAGGGGTATCCCCTATCAAAGGAGAAGTAAGGCGCCTCCTTCCCTCCGCTAGCCTACGGGACACCCTTGGGCAAGGTGGAGTACTCGTTTAGCCCCCCGATCAGGGTTACTTGAAGCCATGGGTGCAGGTGGTGGATGAAGATGGAGAGCAGCCGACAGATAGTTGTAGGTTATGGTCTCCACCTTCACGACGGTAGGCAGAGGATCTCCTTTTTTTGAGGAGACAATGGCTACGGTCACTGACCAGTATGGTCACTGCTGGGAAGGAAAGCAATGGCAAACTACCTTCTTTACACATGCCAAGAAAATCATGTTGTGTTCCGCAATCCCAAAGAAATCAGGAGCCTTGGAATGTGATCAACATCGAACAATTAGTATAATGAGTCACATCACGAAGATTTTGCTAAGAATTATCATGCAAAGAGTTAGGAGGAAAATACAACCTGAAATAGGAGAAGAACAATGTGGGTTTGTGGAAGGCAAGGGTACAGTAAATGCTGTGTATATACTGAGAAACATAATCGAACGTTCTATAGAAGTAAACAAAGATCTACACCTTTGCTTCATTGACTACACAAAGGCTTTTGATAAAGTGAGACATGTCAACATGATAAGGATGCTTGAAGATCTACAAATTGATGGGAAAGACCTTAGACTTGTAAAAAACATATATTGGAAACAACAAGCTGCCATAAGAGTTGATAATGAAGTAAGCCAATATCAGCCTATTAAGAGAGGTGTGAGACAGGGATGTGTAATGTCTCCAGATCTGTTTTCCCTGTACAGTGAAAATATTTTCAGAAATATTGAAAATATGGAAGGAATCAACATTGGGGGACGATGCATCAATAACATTAGATATGCAGATGATACAGTCTTGATTGCAGACAATGAACAGGACCTGCAAAATTTAGTAGATGCGGTTGTTACACACAGTGAACAACTAGGGTTAGAATTAAATTGTAAAAAGACACAGATTATGGTCGTCACTAAGAAGAACGAAATACCACAGTGTAATATACAAGTAAATGGGAATATTCTTCAACAAGTGAATAGGTACAATTACCTCGGAACAGTAATAACATCTGATGGGAGATGCCTTGAAGAGATTAGAACAAGAATCGCCATGGCAAAAGTAGCCTTTAGCAAGATGAAAAACATACTGACCAATAAAAAGATGTCAATTGAAACGAGAAAAAGAGTGTTGAGATGCTACATAGAACCTGTACTTTTATATGGATGTGAAGCTTGGACAATGAGCAGCCAGGCTGAAAAACATCTGATGGCTGTAGAAATGTGGTTTCTGAGGAAAATGCAAAGAATACCATGGACAGCCAGAAAGACCAATGAACAAGTCCTTCAAGAAACAAATGAAGATCGTAAACTGATCAGAGACATTAGACGTAGACAGTCACAATTTTTTGGGCATGTTATGAGAAGAAATGATTTGGAGAACTTGGTGACAACTGGTAAGATCGAGGGAAACAGACCAAGGGGAAGACCTAGAAACAAGTATCTGGATGGCTTGGCCTTGTGGCATGGTCGAGACAGAAACACGGAACTGATCCACGACTCTGTTGATCGAGTGAGATGGCAGAACATGACCGCCCACGCTTACCGGCATGGCACATGATGGATGGATGGATATAACTACTATTGTTCCTGTTACTGGTGGTATTGTAAGTATCTTCACTCTACTATGATGATAACTACCACTGAGGAATCACTCTTAGATGATCATCGCTTCCTGCTCAGCAGAGGCCAGGCTCTTGTCGACCCTCTGGGTTATGGGCCCAGTGCAAAGGCCCCTGAGTAAAAACTGCCTTCAATGATCGAGCCATATTCTTCTTCTATGACTTTTCTGCTAGCTTTTTGGAAAACATAGTGGAACCTGTTGAAGAGAGAACACACCTTGTGAGAGCAACCCGATTCCGACCTTTATTAGGTGAGTGTAGGCCGACGGCCGCACTCAGATATATAACAGAGAACTAAACTCTGTCATAAGGCAGAGGAGCTCATCACATCGGTCTGAGTCATGGTAAGACAAGGAAAGACTAAAGGAAAAGTGCAGAAACAAAGTAGATACCCCACTGGAAGATCCTACCACTTTACATTTCCTTTATCCCCCCAACCATCCTCAACCTCCCCGAACATCATCCTTCCACCTTGTTCTTAACTCACTTAGTTAATTGATATCTCACACTAGCTAGTTTAAGCAACGCGATAGCCTACTGCTGCCGACGCTCTTATAATACGTTCTTACAACGCACATTACTACACTCGATTCCTAAGAATCATCTAATTTGGGTCTATTTAATTAAATACCATATATTTATTCCTGTTTGAAATCGAGACTACTAAATCACACAATGGATAAATGTCCGCCGATGTAAATCAACATAAGACACTGTAGTCTCTCTCCATAATCAAATCAGGAACATCACACACGTCCTTGTGGCCTCACAACATTTGGTCGACTCTCGCCAAAGTTGTTTGTCCATACTGTTTTAATACTGTGCCTGAATGATGTCACAAATCTGACTAGACACTAGGCGTCGAGAAGCTATTTCTCTCTCTCCTTTTTCGACTCGATGTAAACACTGGTCGGTTGTCCCGCTTTAATCTGGGAAATTGTTCCCGGTACTTCAAAACGTCTTGCCGGCCTGTAATCTGGAGAATCTTTTCCCCACAACCAAAGATCTTGCCGACTCCCATCAGGAAAGTCTGTCTCCAACATCAAAGGATGGCGGCTGCCTGTAGACGAATGGCGCGACAGTCTTTCATCCATCGACAACTCCAAGAATTTCCGCGACACAACCGTATATCGCTATCTGACACCATCGCCATACAGATATTTACTTCTCTGCCTTCCCCTTGTCCCCCCCCCCTTCCCCCTCAGCCTTGCTACTTGTCACCAAGTTCTCAAATTTATTTCTTCTCATAATGAGAAATTTGACTGTCTATGTCTAATTTCTCTAATCAGTTTACAGTTTTCATTTGTTTCTTGTAGGACTTATACACTGGTTTCTCTGTGTGTTCTGGTATTCTTTGTGTCCGTGGTATTCTTTGCATTCTCCTCAGAAACCACATTTCCACGGCCATTAGATGTTCTTCAGCTTGTCTGCTTATTGTCCACGCTTCACATCCATACAAAAGTATAGGTTCTATGTAGCCCTTCAATACTCTTTTTCTTTTTCTCGTTTCAATTGATATCTTTTTATTGGTCAGTACGTTTTCCATTGTACAAAAGGCTGCCTTCGTCATAGCGATTCTTGGTATAGTCACTTCAAGGCATCTCCCATCAGATGTTATGAAAATTAACAACTTAATGGGAATTCGTTACAAATGAGCAGTCGATCTTGACAAATGGCCTCAAAGTCCAGAACCTTGACGACAGCATGCAATCCAGACCAGCCGGCAGGAAAGGAATAACACCATCGTATGCCAATATTGTGAGAGGTCTCGTGCGCGAGATTGCTGGATTTTCTCCCTATGAACTGAGATTTTAGAGTTTGCTAACTGATTCAGTACCAAATGATTTTATTTGTTTTGTTTCGTGGTATCTTCCAAAATATCAGTGCTCAGCGAATTGAAATTTACATTATAATACTTGTTCATTTGATTGTTTACAATGTTTGGTCCAACTAACATTTTGTTTGGCACTGAATCAGTTAACGATCCAGAAGGACAAGTATGCTCTTACATTCTGTAAGAAAATAGGTTGGACACCCATGTGACAGGTAAGAAGGAGAGAGAAGAAATACAAGTTTTGCTTCAGTGGCTTAGTTAGGAAGACCCAACAGGCTAGGAGCATTAGGAATACACATTTTGTGCAATAAAACTGTCACCAAGAATTTTTTTTTTTTTAAACGTCTTTAGAATCAAATATATTTGAAATGTTTGGTCTGATTACCTCTTTGTCAAAACCATTCACAGTTGACATTCTTCCTTGTTGTTTCGTATTCTGTGGATGTGAACTTCCATGTTCATGAACCCAGCGTGGACAAGTCCATTTATTCAGACAATGTGCGAGCCTATTATTTGTGCTGGAAATAGAACGATAAAGACCCTCACAACAAATCAAAGACCCAGTCAGTCCCTATACATGTAATCACAACCTATTCGGATACTACCTCAGTGCAGATTATATTCATTGGCACCTTGCCGTATTGACAGACGATAGTTTGTTACATTGTGCTTTAAAAAAGCATAATAACTACAACAAATGGCGGTAGCGAATATGACTCATCAGACCAATTCGCGCTGTAAATGTTCGTTCACAATGGATGCCTGTGAATACATGGTCATTTCCACCATCACGCACCAACTTACGTCTCATGCGTTCAGTGTGTGATCCATCTGCAATGATTTTCTCCTTTGTCTTTATTAAATTTCTGCAATTTGCCCTCCATGCAACACGTTCGGCAGTGACTTGCTGGCAATGTGCACTATCAGTGTCTATATCAATCATGTCCCGCTTACAAACATTTTTGTATCAGTGAGCATATATGTCAACATCTTGAATCACACACACAGGAACTCGCTACTTCATCCACACCCAAAGAAACATCCGTTGTGTGGATGGTATATCATGTCTTTAATTCAGGCGAACCTGAAATAGTTACATATAATAACCAGGCGGTGACTGCCTGAACAAATATACATTTGTCGCCTTCTTTACAATACTTATGCACAATCATTTATTCAAACTCCACACTCGCTATCTCCAACTGGCGCCCTAGCAAACTAAACAGTTGCACTCGGAAATACACAAGTGTCCTCTCTCGAAAGCTGTCGTGTCCCGTCTGACGGTTTTCAGTCGGCTGGCTAGCCTTGCCGTCCTAAATCCCGTGCGGTCAGTAAAACCCCGTGCTATTGTACCTGTCTCGTAGTACAGCAGTCTGTCCGTGTCAACCTGGGTTATACTAACGTCTAGTCTGTTCAGGGTGGTATCCCGTGAATTAGCGTCCCCTCCCCTCCTCGGGGTTGGTCCTAGCGGTGTCCTGTCCTGTTTATGACAAGTCCGTGTCCCCACCTAAGTCCTGTCTTATGACTGTTCTCAGTCCTAGCTTGTGTTCTATCTATACTCTATCTATTCCCCTGTAGGGCCCTGATCTATGTCCTATATGTCATTACCTCTATTCTGTCCCTTGTCCTATCTATGTCCTCCTCAACATCTTGACATACTCCCGTGCCTCCCCTGTATTGTGTCACGAGATTCAACTAGTGGGTGTGACACAATGTCGTCTTAGGCTATAAAAAATTAGTTGGATCTAATTTGTCACAGTGTTATAGGAGTTCAGTACTCGTGTCATTAGGTACCACTTCTGATTTATATTGGTATGATACCAAGTTGATGTATTTACCCACTGGTCTATGATCAGTGTAACATACTTGTAATGTTGCTAAGAGTCACTACTGTTCCACATTGCACTACTGAAAGCTGTATCGAACCAAGGGCAGTTCGTCTTACAATTATGGCAAAGTCATAAAATGCATTCCCTCTCCAAACATCGAAAACATATATCCCGAAACAAATTGTTCCTGTTATGGAAACAAATCATGAATATATAATTCATGGCTCCTGTGAAATGTACATCAACATCTTTTACAAGTTCTGTGTCTGCTGATCTCTACCTATCTGACTTCCGCTTGCGGATAAATTCTCAACTGTGTACTCATAATTTCTATAAATCTGTTGTGTCCCCTGTGACAGTATGATCTCCCTTACATAAATTTGATGTTTGTACGTTATCTGTTTGTATTCCTTTTTGTATGCGTGTTGTCTTACTCTTTATGTATGTTTAAATTAGAAACAAAAGTGTATGCTTATAATTCGTGTAATTAAAGCCTTCAAGTGTCGCAGGTAGGTTTCTGCATGTCACAATTAAGGGTTTATGCTTAATTTGTGAGATGAGTCGCCGAACTGAGACGATGGAAAACATTACCATAGTTGCAATGTAATAGTGGCTTAAACACATATAAAACCATTGCACACTCACATGTGTTACATAGAAGACGAAGACAAATCATAAAACGAACACGTGTGCGAAAAAATGCACCAATGAACATTCGTAATATTTTTAATGCATTCAATCCTTCTCCCACTCATCTTTCGTCCGCTCATTCAGATAATGTCAATTTAAAAATATTTTTTTTTTATTGAAATAAAATAAGCTCGTTTTAAACAATTTCGAGCTAACCTGTAGTACATTATCGTCATAATTTCTATATTACAATAATCTATTTACAGAATTGTTGGATTGCTTAAGGCAATACTAAGGGAAGAAACTATCCTAACTAACTGGTTTACTATAGTTTGGTCTAATAAGTGTTGTTAACTAAGGAAAACTAATTTAACTACATTAACAAGCTGTAGGAGAAATGTGTTGGTTCCCTTAAATTAAAATGTTGTTAATGAGCCTAACAGGTTTTAAATGTATTTAATTGTGGTTTACTCTAAATTATTATCTAGTTAAATGCTATTATCGGCTTTTAGGAAAGTTGTCTCATACGAGACATGTATATTCTAATGCTAATAATTTGTAGATGTTAATGGCTTAACTATTATCTATATTTAAACGATCTCTAAATGATTTTAAGTACTACTAAGACTATTTCCTTTAGATTATTCTAAACTTTCTATAACTATTTTCTAAACACCAAGGAAATTGGATTCATAGTGTAACTTTACTAAAAAGGAGTTGACTGTAGTACATGTTATGTTAACACAGTCTATTTACACTAAGTTTGTAGCAGCACCAGATGAAGGTGATGATGTAGCGTCCTCCTTCTGTTCTAATATCACTAATAAAGTATATATACACTAATTAATCTGTTGTAGCTGCAGATGACGGTGATGATGAAGCGTCCTCCTTCTGTTGCACTCCAAAGTCTGAGGGTCTGGTCAGCAAATCTGCTAACGTATTTTTACTTCCTCGTATGTGCTTTACAGAAAATGAATAGTTCTGGAGTATCAGGGCGCAGAGGTAAATTCTACTGTTCTTAGGAAGCCCTCTTTCAATCACTGTCAACGGGGAATTGTCAGTTTCTATGACGAAATGTGTTCCGGCAAGAAATCTATCTAATTTATTCACACAATACACAATCGATCGCTAGAGCCTCCAATTGAGACACATCATATCTGGTTTCCGTGGGAGAAGTTTGCGACTCACGTACACTATTGGATGAAGGACTCCATCATATTCTTGTAGGAGTACTCCCGAAATGGTCGTGGTACTCGCGGCAGTCCTAAGAGTATAGGTTAATTGTAGATTAGGTAATTTTAAAATAGGGATGTTACTGAAATAATGCTTTAGTTGTGACATTGCCCTATTTAAGGTAGCATCTTGCACATTGATATTTACGTTTGATTTTAACAAATCAGAAAATACACTGGTAATCTGAGCCAAATTCGGAATGAAATTGTTATAGTAATTTACTAAGCCTAACAGGCTTCTCACGTGCTTCTTGGTTGTTGGCATAGTGAGATTCAAAATCTTAGTTACAATTTTTCCATCACTTTTTAAGTGACCTTTTGATATTGTATGGCCTAGGAAGTCGATTTCCTCCAATGCCAACTCTACTTTAGTTGGCTTGACTGTGAGCCCAAACAACTTAATTCTTTCGAAGACATGTTTTAAGGTTTGTAGGTATGTCGTCCAAATAGAAAATATAGATGGTAAATTAATACAAAAAGAAATGACAATTTTTCTTTTGTTCAAAATAACATTCAAACATGGTGAATAATTGTACCCTAATTTGACATTAGCAAATGTCATCAACATGATAATCAATGGACACATGATTGGTGTTGGTTGCAGTTGGTAAGCTCAGCATGTTGTCCATATAATCTCCAACATCATTACTGATATAATTATGATGGAACTGATTATGCGCCATATTAACCGGTTTCTGTTTTGCTTTAAGTTACTCTGCTTATGTCCCTTGAGCCACATGTCACTGTGTAATGTGCTACTGTTCGTGTGTTGCCAATTGTGTTGTCTGCTATCATAGGACGGGTGGATATGTAGGTTTTGTAAGTCCGGTGTATGGATTGTCTGTTATGTATCATGTCTGTTTGTGTCAGTACAGTTTTCTAATATTGTCATACTGGTAGTGCAACTTATTTTTGGTTTAGTAGTCTTTTGTTTAAACCTTTTATGAATAGCGTCGCAATAGTTTGCCTGAAAAGAATTTGAGTTATGCAACCTTTTATGTTGTTCTGTTGTGTTCTGCACAGTTGCATCCCTTGACTTTCTGCTTTGCAGTTGATGTTCTTGGTCACTTAATTCTGTATTAGTGATGGTTCTTTTCAATTGTGGCTTTCTTTTCAGATGCTTTTTTTCCATGCATTAATCTGTTTGCTTGTGTAGTGTTTTACGTCCTGTAAACACCCAATAATTAGATCAGTACAAGGGGTATGCAAGATCACGCACGTGAATGTGCCTGTTAAGAAAGGAGTATTTATACGAGCTGTGGCTAATGGGTATTTCTCTACATTGCCTGAAAACGTCCGGCAATTCACAAACTCGCCTGTGTAGTCTTCTGGCTTTGCCAGTTCCTTTCTCAAACCGATCAAGGAACTCCCGCTGTCGATCAGGAGTTGGCAAGGTTTGTCATTTACCATTCCTTAGTGGAACTCTAATTTACCCCTGGAGGAAACTGCTGCGTTTGAGTTTTCACTTGAAAACGGAACTGTATGGCCGCATTTCAGTATTCCATCTTCATGAAACTTATGACAAGTTTGACATCTATCATAGTTAAGTATATCAATTGCTGCTAATACATTCTCTTCACTCTCTTGCATTTGTTCTTGCTAACATTCGCTTTCAAACGATTAGTCAATGAGAACTGCATTCACACTTCTCTCTTTGTTTGCTGCTTCTTTATCATCATCTCTAAATGAGATGGATAATTTGGATTATCATCACACATTCCAAACTGATTATGAAAAAATTTACAGTATGGACACTGTAGTGGCTTAGGTCTTTGTTTTTCTCTGTATTTGAATGGTCTTTGAGGTTTAATATTGGCTGCTGCCACTATCTCATTCTCATTGATGTTAGAACTAAATATGTCTCTGTTGGAGAAAAAATAAGCTGATCCTCTTTTCTCTAACTGCTCTAATGAATCTACATCAGCTTGTTGTAAGAATTTAGCAAAAAAAAACTTGGGATTGTTGAAATAAATTTGTCCATAATCATTAAGTCCCTAAGTTTTTCATAATTTTTGTTAATCTTTGCAGCGTTCAGCCACTTATTATATATGTCCTGCACGTGAGAGACGTAATCAATAAAGGTTTGGTTACTTTTGGGTTTCAATTTGGAAAACTGAACTTGATACCCTGGGTCATCTAGTAGAGAATGCTGCATGACGCGTTGGTGAATATAGTCATAGTCATTCCTTAGTTCTTGGGGAATGGACTCTATTACTTTTAACGGCTCCCCGGAGAGATTCTTCATATAGATCATGGCCCAGTGATCCCTTGTTACTCCCTGGAACTTTAACTGGAACTCGACATTTTCAGACCAGGCAGAAATTGAGTCACCTTGACAGAATGGTCTCAGTATCCCTTTGTATTTATTATACTTGTTCTCCTCTTCTTTACTTTTCAATTTTGTCGTTGCAATGTGTACATGCGATTCCACCTCCAGTTCTTTCATTTTCATCTGAGTTTGTGCCTCAATTTCTAACTGTTTCAGTTTGGTGGCATCAGCTAACTCTGCTAGTTCCTTTTTATGCAACCGTACTTGTGTCCTTTCTTCTCTCTCTGCTGCTGCTTTTCTGTCCTTTTTTTCTCTCTCATTTGCCGCAATTCTATCGGTATGTTCTTTGTACTCTTTCTTTGCCCACTGTTCTAATTTATCTCCACTAAATCCTAGATCTTTCCCAGCTTCAATACATTATTTTAATGTCGACATTGTTATAAGTTATATTTCCAAAAAAGCAAATTTACAATGTCCAATAATAATACAATATTTATCAAAGAATCAAAAAATACCAATTTCAATTTACAGCATAAAAAAGAAAAAAAGAAAAAAAAATGATGCTGTCTTAACTTGCAATGTCAAGAAATAGGGTACTTATCTGATGTTCTGCAACTTTCTGCTTTTCACACCGTTCTCGGGGGTTATCTTCTGCTTTCCCCTGTTACACTGCTCGGGCTGTTAATATCACTTTCCCTCTCCACTTCTGGTGTGTCGAGTAACAACAATTAATATTCAACAAAACAATGATGATACAAGAAAACATTTGTCTGTCGAGTCATTTCTTCAGAGAGGAGACCTGGAATATGTAATATATTTTTGTTAGTTTTGTCGGTCTTCTGTCGTTTTAATCGTGTAATGTAGTCTTCACTGGCTTGGGGCGTCACTTGAAACATTATTATCTCATAACAATTCAATAAGTTTAAACAGTTTGTAAACACTCGTGGTGGATTCAGTTTTACTTTCTCCTCTCGCTCATGTACGTTCACGCGGGTAGAGATTTTACACACTTACGCACAAACGTTAAGCTTACGTTCCGATCTTACACATTCTAGTAGACTGCGAATTCATTCGAATTTTCTGACACCACGTTCATACATACTAGTATTTTAACACTTTTAACGTTTAGTTATTCTCGTAGGCAGTGATTCTTTCACACCTTCTGACAATACGTTTACTTATTCTAGTAGTGGATTCTTTCACACCTTCTGACACCACGTCTAGCTGACACACACTTAGGCGCTGGATTCATTTACAATCTTTGGATTGGCCACTTTCTGACACCACGTTTAGCTGACACACACTTAGGCGCTGGATTCATTTACAATCTTTGGATTGACCACTTTCTGACACCAAGTTTACGCATTCTAATGGGTAGTGGGATCTTTCACACCTTCTGACACCACGTTTAGCTGCCTGTCAACATCTTGAATCACACACACACAGGCACTCGCTACTTCATCCACACCCAAAGAAACATCCGTTGTGTGGATGGTATATCGTGTTTAATTCAGGCGAACCTGAAATAGTTACATATAATAACCAGGCGGTGACTGCCTGAACAAATATACAATTGTCGCCTTCTTTACAATACTTATGCACAATCATTTATTCAAACTCCACACTCGCTATCTCCAACTGGCGCCCTAGCAAACTAAACAGTTGCACTCGGTAATACACAAGTGTCCTCTCTCGAAAGCTGTCGTGTCCCGTCTGACGGTTTTCAGCCGGCTGGCTAGCCTTGCCGTCCTAAATCCTGTGCGGTCAGTAAAACCCCGTGCTATTGTGCCTGTCTCGTAATACAGCAGTCTGTCCGTGTTAACCTGGGTTATACTAACGTCTAGTCAGTTCAGGGTGGTATCCCGTGAATTAGCGTCCCCTCCCCTCCTCGGGGTTGGTCCTAGCGGTGTCCTGTCCTGGTTATGACACGTCCGTGTCCCCACCTAAGTCCTGTCTTATGACTGTTCTCAGTCTAGCTTGTGTTCTATCTATACTCTATCTACTCCCCTGTAGAGTCCTGATCTATGTCCTATATGTCATTACCTCTATTCTGTCCCTTGTCCTGTCTATGTCTTCCTCAACATCTTGACAATATAATGTGATTCATCTATGGTAAAAATGTCAGAAGTCGTGGTTGTGGTATAAATAACTTTATGCTGATGATACCGTCTTGACAGCAACAAGTTAGAAGGAACTGCAGACAATTATAAATATAGTGGTTGTAGAATGTGAAAAATATGGGCTGTGAATAATACGACGGCATTGATTAATTCATTCAGTAGCATATCCTTTGCAGAACCTCGCTCCCATAAAACCCTTCCGGAAAACCTCTCGTTCATAAGCAAGATGTCCCGCGTCCGATACACCCACCTGGAGATCATCCGCCACATCCTACACCCATCCTCTCTTTGACCTTCATCTTCCTCTCTTCCCAGGCATATACCCATCCATTATTGTTCTCTCCAAACTTTCATGACGTTTCAAGTGACCAAAATATTTCAATTTTCTTTGTTTTATCGTCTTTAATAGCCTCTTCAATATTTAGCTCTTGAAGAATGGATGCATTTGTTCTTTTCTTTACCCAAGATATTCTTAGAACCCGTCTATAACATTTGTATTCAAAGGCATTTATGCGCTGTTCAGCTTGTTTAGTAAGTGTCCAGGTCTCACAGGCGTATGTTGCAATGGGAAAGATGCATGCTCCTAAAAATCTAATTTTTGTAGTTCTGTCTGTCCCACTCCATAATTTATTCAGTTGTTTCAGTCTTTGAAAAGCAATTGATAGTCGTCGTTTAATTTCTTTCATTGTGTCACCATTGTTGGTAATCAATGACCCAAGATATTCAAAATTTTCCACTACCTCCAATCTTTCCTCATTAACATATATTTCTTTCTCCATAGTTGTTTTATCTGTATGCATTATCTTTGTTTTTGCTATGTTAAGATATAAGTTGTGATAGTCACTATTTCTTTGGGTTGAGGTTATTAACATATATTTATATCTATAACATATATAGACAACATATGTAAAGAAACCAGCAAACAGAGACCGCAAGAATACCACATGGCGAGAACACAGAAGAAAAACCATCTGCATATCTAACCATTAGAGAACTCCTGTTAGCAAAATCAAAAGCTGAATTACAAGACCACGTGAATAGTCTAAATGAAATATGTAGGGAACATAACATGAAAATTAGCACAAGCAAAACAGAGGTAATGACTATAACTAAAGAAGAAAAAAATCAACATTTCACTTAAACGAGCATCCCTTGAAACAAATAAAGAGTTTCAAGTAGCTAGGAAGTATAATACCATCAAATGGCAGATCAGAAGACGAGATCGAAAATAGATGCAATAAGGCAAACCAACTAATTGGACAAATGGCACCAATACTAAAGAACAAACATGTATCAGTAACTACTAAGAAAGCACTTTACAACACAATCTTCCTACCAACTCTATGTTACCAATGCCAAACCAGGCCAGTGACAGAAAAGGAGAAGAGAAAAATCCCAACAACAGAAATGAGATTCCTGAGAAAAATACTTAACGTATCAAGAAGAGATAAGATCAGAAATGAAGAAATCAGGACTAAAATGGGGGTTATAGCAGCACTAGATTTTATTAGAAAGCAGCAAGTCAAATGGTTTGGCCATGCAAGTAGGTTACCAGTCAACAGCATACCACAACAAGCAATGATGTATAGACCAGATGGAAACAGAAGAAGAGGCCGACCACGTAAACGTTGGGCGGAGGGAATGGCAGAATCCATGGGAATATCGATATATGAAGCCCATAATCGGGCACTCTCACGATGTTTATACTTCACCTCGACACCACAAGGTACAAGAGGAACATGATGAGATGAGATGAGATGAGATGAGATGAGATGAGATGAGGAGGATTCACGTGAAAACCTTAAAGTGTGATACAAATTACAAGTATCAAGTCATTGTCTGGTAACCTGTCAATATTGTTGTTAACGGTAACACCATAAGGACAGTTTAAAGATGGCCGCTCCACTTTTGACATGCACCAAAGAGGAGCAGCGTTCAGTTATCCGTTTTTTTTTTTCTAAATAAAAAAGCAGTGAAGAGGTGAAATTCATCGGCGAATGAAGGGAAGCATGCCTGTCAGTCCAGCAAGTGTATATGAGTGGAGTAGGAAGTTTCAAAACGGCGTGATTTCTATGACAGACCGTTCACGACCTGGTCAGGCACACCGAGTAGTCACCAAGAGAATTTCGTTCTACAGTACTTCATCGTCGGCGCTGGAGGAATTGCATTGAACGCAATGGTGACTACAACAGAAAATGATACGTTTGTTCTTTACTTTTTCAAAATATATTTGACAAAACAAAAATATTAAGGTTTTCACTTGAAACAACTTCGTAGTTTGGATCATCGTATGCTGTCACTGTAATGATTTAATTTTTTGGAACTAATTATTATAGTAATGCATTTTTATGTTATTTCCCCAGGAAGTGAGGAGATCACATGGGTTCATGGAAGGAAAAATACCACGCCTGATTCTTATAACATCAATCAGTGCAGGAAAATATTTACAAGGCTGTCGTTTTATGCTGTCAAGAGCACACTGCTTCCGTCAATGATGAAGTGCCACCAACGATTTGTAAACAGTGTAGACTATCATTACTACATTAAGAAGAGACAACAACAGTGAATAGCAACTTGGTATTGTTTTCAGTCGTTCAGAATCACATTAAACCAAACACGTACACACTTGCTTAACCAGCAGACATCATGGCCGAACATTCGGACGTGGACTACAATTTCATGGACGATGACAACAGAACGGACTTGCATTTCTATGCCTATGATCATCCTGTGTGGAAAAAACATGAAATACAGCTAAGCACCCCGTGTCTACCGCGAAATACAACATTGGCACCAACGCCAGACATCTTTGAACTTAAACAAAAATATTTCGTATTTGCCCCACTGTTCTTTATTATCGGCTGCATTATGATATCTGGTATATTGTGTAACATTTCGGTGTGCTATATATACAGATGTCGCCCTAGGCGTGCAGCTTCCAATTTCTTTGTTATTTTCTTTGCTGTGTATGACCTGTTTGGTTGTCTAGTGGGAATTCCTCTTGAAGTGTCATCTTTAACTTTACCGTTGGTACACAATGTGGTGCCCCTGTGTAAGATCGTGGGGTGTGTCACATCCTGGTTGGTGTGTTGTCAGTGCTTTATGCTGCTGTGTGTGGCGTTTGATTGCTACAAGAAAACATGTCAACCAGAACGAGACTTGAACATCCAGAAAGCCAAAGTCTGTTGCTTTTTTGCTGTTGTGGTGGCCATGCTTATGTCACTTCCAGCTTTAGCGGTGTTTGGTACTCAACCAGTTAGAAATTCCTATACTGGTATCTTTGGAGTTAATTGCTCAGTCGATTCAAGTGAGGCGGAGTGGTTGAGGATTCTCCACTATGTATGTGTGCTCGGGACATTCATCGTTAGTACAGGTGCAATGGGAGTTCTGTATGGCTTGATATACGTGACCTGGTACAAAAAACGGCAAACAGAAGAAACAGGAGAGAATCAGAGCCCAGTGAAAAGGGAATTTCCTAAAAAGCATAGATTTGTCCGGCAAGATACGAGCGAATCATGTGTGGTCAATTATTGTGGAGATGTATGCCGGATTCAAGAAAACCCAAGAAGCTTCCATTGTTCTTTTCTTGCTCATTCTGATCTTGGATATCATCAGCTAAAGAGTACAAGGGAACCCAAGACAAACAAAAAGAGCAGCGGTGAAGTCAAGACAAGATTTAACAGCAGCAGAGAAAATAATTCAAAAGGCAAGAGCAGCAGTGCATTCAAGCCCGGTAGAGAAAGTAACAGTGGGGACAAGTTGAGTAAGCAGAGTAACAGTGGAAGCACGCCCAGTAACAGAAGAAACAGCGGAAATAAATCAAACAACGTGAGCAACAATGGAAAAATACCCAGTAACCAAAGAAACAGTGGGAACACACCCAGTAACCAAAGAAACAGTGGAAACACACCCAGTAACCCAAGACACAGTGAAAATAGATCAAACAACCCGAGTAACAGTGGAAGCACGAGAAATAGCCAACGCAACAGTGGAATCAAATCAGGCAATCATAGCAATAGTGGAGGGCATAAGACAAACGACCAGAGCAATATTGCCAGCAGTGCAAACATCTTAAGTAGTCAGCCTGGGAAGTCATGTATACAACTTCACCTCAAGAACAACCAGCATGTCCTGATGTTCACAGTAATCTCAGTTGTATTCCTCATCAACATGCTACCATTTGTGGCTGTGACAATTCTCTACGCAACCACCAACGTCTTCAGCAGCTTCTCCTCAATCACAAGCGAAATTATGTTTCACTTTTGCGCCTGCTCATATCTCTTCAACTATCTTGTTAAACCGTTAACATACGTATTTCTGAATGTAAACTTCAGAAAAGAGTTAAAGAACACCTTTAACAAGTTTAAGATGTCTTTACGACAAAGAGACGCCCCATACGTTGGTAAGTCTTGTAAGAAGCTGCAGCGGTTGTCTGCAGTGGGTCCTCTACGTTCTACGTTACCTTACACTGTTTACAGACCTCATGGGAGCCCATCTTAAAACACGCTGAACTCTCCTAACGCCTTCTGAACACTTAAATGACGAGGAATTTTCCACACGTTAGCCAAACTGAACTTTAGAGTTCACGGAACTGTCCAGTTGTGAGTCATTTCGAATTCTTAAAGCACATAGAAATGTTTGCTTGTGAACCCAACTGAATTCTTATAGGACTTGGAATGTTCCACATGTGAGCTAAACTGAATTGTTGAAGCACATTTATCTTTCACCGTGTTAGTGCTGCTGGGTCTTAAAACACATGGGACTTTCACAGTGTTAGTGCTGTTGTCTTACAGCACACGGGACTTTCACAGTGTTAGTTCTGTTGTCTTACAGCACACGGGACTTTCACAGTGTTAGGTCTGTTGTCTTACAGCACATGGGACTTTCACAGTGTTAGGTCTGTTGTCTTACAGCACATGGGACTTTCACAGTGTTAGTGCTGTTGTCTTACAGCACACGGGACTTTCACAGTGTTAGTTCTGTTGTCTTACAGCACACGGGACTTTCACAGTGTTAGGTCTGTTGTCTTACAGCACTTGGGACTTTCACAGTGTTAGGTATGTTGTCTTACAGCACATGGGACTTTCACAGTGTTAGTTCTGTTGTCTTACAGCACACGGGACTTTCACAGTGTTAGTTCTGTTGTCTTACAGCACACGGGACTTTCACAGTGTTAGGTCTGTTGTCTTACAGCACATGGGACTTTCACAGTGTTAGGTCTGTTGTCTTACAGCACATGGGACTTTCACAGTGTTAGTGCTGTTGTCTTACAGCACACGGGACTTTCACAGTGTTAGTTCTGTTGTCTTACAGCACACGGGACTTTCACAGTGTTAGGTCTGTTGTCTTACAGCACTTGGGACTTTCACAGTGTTAGGTATGTTGTCTTACAGCACATGGGACTTTCACAGTGTTAGTTCTGTTGTCTTACAGCACACGGGACTTTCACAGTGTTAGTTCTGTTGTCTTACAGCACACGGGACTTTCACAGTGTTAGGTCTGTTGTCTTACAGCACATGGGACTTTCACAGTGTTAGTTCTGTTGTCTTAAAGCACACGGGACTTTCACAGTGTTAGTGCTGCTGGGTCTTAAAGCACACGGGACTTTCACAGTGTTAGTTCTGTTGTCTTACAGCACACGGGGCTTTCACAGTGTTAGTTATGTTGTCTTACAGCGCACGGGACTTTCACAGTGTTAGTGCTGTTGTCTTACAGCACATGGGACTTTCACAGTGTTAGTTCTGTTGTCTTACAGCACACGGGACTTTCACAGTGTTAGTGCTGTTGTCTTACAGCACATGGGACTTTCACAATGTTAGTTCTGTTGTCTTACAGCACACGGGACTTTCACAGTGTTAGTTCTGTTGTCTTACAGCACACGGGACTTTCACAGTGTTAGTGCTGTTGTCTTACAGCACATGGGACTTTCACAATGTTAGTGCTGTTGTCTTACAGCACATGGGACTTTCACAATGTTAGTGCTGTTGTCTTACAGCACACGGGACTTTCACAGTGTTAGGTCTGTTGTCTTACAGCACATGGGACTTTCACAGTGTTAGTTCTGTTGTCTTAAAGCACACGGGACTTTCACAGTGTTAGTGCTGCTGGGTCTTAAAGCACACGGGACTTTCACAGTGTTAGTTCTGTTGTCTTACAGCACACGGGACTTTCACAGTGTTAGTTCTGTTGTCTTACAGCACATGGGACTTTCACCGTGTTAGTTCTGTTGTCTTACAGCACACGGGACTTTCACCGTGTTAGTTCTGTTGTCTTACAGCACATGGGACTTTCACAGTGTTAGTTCTGTTGTCTTACAGCACATGGGACTTTCACAGTGTTAGTGCTGTTGTCTTACAGCACATGGGACTTTCACAGTGTTAGTGCTGTTGTCTTACAGCACATGGGACTTTCACAGTGTTAGTGCTGTTGTCTTACAGCACATGGGACTTTCACAGTGTTAGTGCTGTTGTCTTACAGCACATGGGACTTTCACCGTGTTAGTTCTGTTGTCTTACAGCACACGGGACTTTCACAGTGTTAGTTCTGTTGTCTTACAGCACATGGGACTTTCACCGTAGTAGTGCTGTTGTCTTACAGCACACGGGACTTTCACAGTGTTAGTTCTGTTGTCTTACAGCACATGGGACTTTCACAGTGCTAGTGCTGTTGTCTTACAGCACATGGGACTTTCACCGTGTTAGTTCTGTTGTCTTACAGCACATGGGACTTTCACAGTGTTAGTTCTGTTGTCTTACAGCACATGGGACTTTCACCGTGTTAGTTCTGTTGTCTTACAGCACATGGGACTTTCACAGTGTTACTGCTGTTGTCTTACAGCACATAGGACTTTCACAGTGTTAGTTCTGTTGTCTTACAGCACATGGGACTTTCACAGTGTTAGTTCTGTTGTCTTACAGCACATGGGACTTTCACAGTGTTAGTTCTGTTGTCTTACAGCACACGGGACTTTCACAGTGTTAGTTCTGTTGTCTTACAGCGCACGGGACTTTCACAGTGTTAGTGCTGTTGTCTTACAGCACATGGGACTTTCACAGTGTTAGTGCTGTTGTCTTAAAGCACACAAAACTTTCACAGTGTTAGTGTTGTTGTCTTAAAGCACATAGGGCCTTTTACATTTGAGCCAAACTTAATACTAAAACACGTACTACTTTCCACGCAAGAGTCCTACCGAACTCTTAAAAGACGCGTGTGAGCCGTACTAAATTCTTAAATTGCTTGAGACTTTCCCAGTGTGGGTTCTACTGAACTCTTAAAGGACATGGGACTTTCTACGCGTGAACCAAACTTAACTCCTAAATGACGTGAGATTTTCCCAGTTTGGGTTCTACTGAACTCTTAAATGAGATGAGACTTTCTACGTGTGATCTTAAAGCACATTGGGCTTTCCCAGTGTTGGTGCTATTGAAATCTTAGTAGACATGGAACTTTCGACATTTAAGTCAAACTGATCCCCTAAAAATCGTGGAACTTTGCCAGTGTGTGATGTACAGTGTTTTTCTCTGGTCTGTTTTCATTGTAAAGCATCACTTTAATAGGACACGGATATCTCCATTGTTTTTATTGTTAACTCTAATGTTGCTGAGTTGTATAGTTTTGGTAGCACAGTCAATTTCTTATATATCTGTTTCAGGAACGCATAGAAAGGCAAGTATAGACATTCAAGTATCTAGGCACACGAATAATACCAGATGGAAGATGCATTCAAGAGATACACAACTGATTAAGAGGAACTAAAACTAAATTGTATAAACTGCACAGCATCTTAGGCAATAAGTTCCTGTCATTGACATCATTTGGTGAATTGCATTACATTGTTTTATCAAACATGTGGCTCAAAACATTCACATCCTCCAGTATGTTTTCGAGTTTGCATTATGTTGCCTTTGATTGTCCCCAGTCTACCTACCATGCAGCAAATGTGTTTCTCTCTCCGTCTGGTTTCTATCCCTTGACCTGTTGGACATAGGAAGCCTTACCAGTAGCTGCGCTATGAACAGTATAGCTCTTGGGGTTATTGAAGCAGGCAGGCAGCTCTATCTCTACAAGGTGGAGACACGTCGGAGGGGAGTTGCTGTCATTTGAGGTTAGAACAAGAATTCTTGCACGTTACATAGAACCAGTTTTAACAAATGGCTGTGAATCATGGACAATTAGTAGAAAACAAGCAAGCGAACCAAAAAACAAACAAATTTTCTAGAGACGTGTTTTAGAAAAGAATGCTGAAAGTTCTTTGTCCAGCTAAAATGAGTAATCTAAAATCTAATCTAAAAATCGATTGACGGACGTCAATCGCGGCGATCGGGCAAATCTTGAGCTACAGCCTACGATGGGTGACGTAATATTCTGTTGTGATAGTTTGGCCGTGTCCAGCGTATGCCGCGTTGTGTAGTGTTTACACACCCGCTTCACACGCCAGTGATCCGGGGTTTGTTTCCGTGTCCGATCAAGGATATGCACTACTGACGAGCTCAAACAAGAGTGAAACTCGAGTCTAGTGCTTCCACATTGACGCGGATAGGCCTTAGGTTCATACCAGAATACGACCAGCGTTGCCAGTAGTGGGTTGTGCTCAATATTTAAATCTCAAATCCCGAAACAACCAAATAAATCAGTAATCTTAATGTTTTGAAAGACTTTCCATAAATAAATACACACGTATTGTTTGGCGCCCATAGTAGTAGTGGTAAGAATTAGAGACTAGAAGACGCACTAGACAACATACAAATTGAAAGCTGTAGTTACCGACCGGGATTTGAACTTGTCACCTCCAAATGACGACAGCACCTCGCTACTGAAACAAGTGTACTTCGACGAACGACCAACTAGAATTTTGTGTGCGTCAGGACCACACTTTATGACTTTGTTACATCTTTATGTCAGAACATTAATGCATGTCTTTGTATTTCATTATGACTAGTACTTTTTTGCTTTGTTCTTTCATTACTGTATATCACTTGATGAAGTCTTATGTTTTATCATTTCTACGTGTCTTAGTTTTTTTGTTATGACTAGTACTTTTTGACTTTGTTCTTTAAATGATATTTATATTACCACTTGATGAAGTCTTATGTTTTATCATTTCTACATGTCTTTATTGTTTATTATAACTAGTACTTTTTGACTTTCTACGTGTCTTAGTTTTCTGTTATAACTAGTACTTTTTGACTTTGTTCTTTAATTGATATTTATATTACTACTTGATGATGTCTTATGTTTTATCATTTCTACGTGTCTTAGTTTTTTTGATATGACTAGTACTTTTTGACTTTGTTCTTTAATTGATATTTATATTACCACTTGATGAAGTCTTATGTTTTATCATTTCTACATGTCTTTGTTGTTTATTATAACTAGTACTTTTTGACTGTTCTTTAATTGATATTTATATTACCACTTGATGAAGTCTTGTGTTTTATCATTTCTACATGTCTTTGTTGTTTATTATAACTAGTAATTTTGACTGTGTTCTTTAATTGATATTTTTATTACCACTTAATGATGTATTTTATCATTGCTTACTTTTCCGGGGATCACAAGGACCCGGTGAAATACGGACGATGTGAAAGCATGACCTCCATTTTTACACGCTTGTCCGAAATGTCTAATCAGCTGACCCACTGCGGCTACAAGCGGAAACACTGCGCTTGCAGTAAGGAATACACACGGCGCTTTCAAAGAAAGCCACATAGATCAGGGATCGCGGACTTACTTTCTTTCACAAAGGAAAATCTCCAGAGCTGGCAGCTGATATGTTGGAGCTGTCCATGAGTGGGGAAAGCCAGTGTAGGAAGAAGACACAACAAATAGGATTAGAGTTTTTGAGACTGGATAAATATGTTAATTGTAACGAGAAAAACAACTAGGGTTAGAACTGAATAGTAAGGAGACACAGATTATGGTCGTCACTGGGAAGAAGGAAATGCTACAATGTGATATACGAGTAAATGGGCATATTCTTAAGACATGGACATGTCTGGAGTGCAATGAAGATACCCCAACTGATAACTGATAACTGATAACTGATTCTTAAGCAAGTGAATCGATACAGTTGTCTCGGAACAGTCATAACATCTGATGGGAGATGCCTAGAAGAGATTAGAACAAGAATTGCCATTGCGAAGCTAGCCTTTTGCAAGATGAAAAACATACTGACCAATAAAAAGATATCAATTGAAACAAAAGAAAAGAGGGTTGAAGTGCTACATAGAACCTGTACTTTTGTATGGATGTGAAGTGTGGACAATAAGCAGTCAAGCTGAAAAACATCTGATGGCTATGGAAATGTTGTTCCTGAGGAAAATGCAAAGAATACCATGGACAGACTGAAAAACCAATGAACAAGTCCTTCAAGAAACAAATGAAGATCGTAAACTTATTAGAGTCATTAGACGTAGATAGTCAAATTTTTTTTGGCATGTTATGAGAAGAGATGACATGGAGAACTTGGTGACAACTGGCAGGATAGAAGGGAAGAGACCAAGGGGAAGACCGTGAAGTAAATACCTGGATGGCGTGGCCACGTGGCATGGTCGAGACAGGAACACGGAGCTGATCCACGACTCTGGTGATCGAGTGAGATGACAGAACATGACCGCCTACGCTTATCGGCATGGCACATGATGGATGGATGAAACGAGAAAAAAAATGTTGATGTTTTAAATAGAACCTGTACTTGTGTTTGGCTGTGAAACGTAGACAATGAGCAGACAAGCTGAAAAAACATTTAATGGCAGCGGAAATGTGGTTTCTAAGAAAGAATAACAACAACAACAACCAGCAAGTCCTACAAGAAACACATGAAAACCGTAAATGGTTAGAGAAATTATTTGTAGACAGTTAAGATATTTTGGGCACGTTATGAAAAGAAATAAATGAGAGAACTTGGTGACAACAATCAAGATTGAGAGGAAAAGAACAAGGGGAAGGCAGAGAGGTAAACATCTAGATAGCTTGGCCACATGACACAATCGAGACAAAACCACAGAGCTGATCCACGACTTTGGTGATCGTGTGAGTTGGCGAAACATGAACGCCCACGTGTATCGGCATGGCTCATGATGATGCTATGGGGAGGAAACGGAGGGAGATGCAGTAGAAAGCTAAAGATAAGACGATTCGACCTGGTTTGGTTGAGATGGATTCAGAGATTGAAATGTAGGGGAAGAAGTAGAAGAATGGTCAGAGTAGCAGAGTATACAACACAATCTCGGGAGAGAAACTGCTGGAGACCCCTTACAGACAACCTTCACTGCGGAGATGGTACTGAATCAGAGTTCTCTTCAGCCATTGCATTCAGCAGTTACAAGAATACACACGCGTGCCAGCGGGGTCATAACTTTCATGCATCATTAATAGTTGATTAGGAAAACTCCAAAACGGTTGCATTTACGAGGGCGTGTCAATATGTAAGTTACACAGTTCTGTGGGATAGCAGGTAAATGTAGTTAGTGATTTCTACAGGTGTTATTAGGTGACAGCAACATCGAACTTTATATTCCCGTTTGTCAAGTGGCTCTAGGTGTCTCATGTGCATGCGCAGTGCATAAACAAAATGGCGACTGTACTTATGGAGTGTACAACCAAAGTGCAACGTGCTGTTGTGCGTTTTTTGTGGGCAAAAGGACTGCCTGCAAAGGACACTCATAAGTAAATGCTTCCTGTTAATGCTGACACATGTTTGTCCCGTAAAGCTGTGCATAGCTGGGTAGAAAAATTTTCTCAATGACGCGAATGACGCCGAATTTGAATGTGTAGTGAAAACGTGGTTTAGAAAACAGAGCACGCAGTTCTATGCAGCCGGTTTGGGAGGACTGATAAAACGATGGGATAAGTGCATCAATGTTGGTGGAAATTATGTTTAGAAATAAAGGGACAATGTATGTATAAAAATAAACTGGTTTCAAGTTGTTATCATTTTTTAGTTATTCTTCTACAGCCACTTGTGACTTACTTATTGACTTTCCCTCGTATACGCTTCTTCTGTTAGTCCATGTCGTGTGGCGCTGGTGTATTCTTTGTAATGTGCTGCAGAGAATTTCTGATACCGATATTACTCCATGCTATGACACCAGACTGCCCAGCATCTTCTCTCTTGGTCTCCTCCTGCCTCTTTACCCTCCAATCTGCCAGTTGTGATGACATACTCCAGCTTTTCCCTTCTCGTGACATGGCACACCCAAAGAATGTATCTGTCCACTTCTGATGCGAGTAACCAGTTCTCTTTGTGAGTTAACTTCTTTAAAGATGTTTTAATTGCTCTTTCACTGTTTCTCATACATTTTCTATAAAACTACATCTCCGCACCCTTCATGCAATTCTTCACTTGTCTGTAATTGTCTATGATTCGCATCCGTACATCAGGATTGGCTCAATATTGCGCTTGAGAACTCTTTTCGTCACCTCGATTTCATTTACATACGAGTATTAGAAAACCTGGAATACAAATGAACACAAGATACAACTTGGAAGCGAAACGAAAAGAAAAGGTACACACATAAACAAGCTAACGTTTCCATGAAAGTATTTAATCATCATCATGAGCCCTGCCAGCTGGTGTGAGCGTTCATGTCTTTCCGCAGATGTCGATCCTGTGTATTGTGCATCGACTCTGCTGCTGATATTCCTGCATGCCACCGTCTCAGTCCGTCCATCATCACATCTCTCGGCCTGCCTCTACCCCCCCCCCCTGATTTTTCCAGTCCACACGATATTTTCAATGCCTCTCGTCTCACTATATGAAAAGAAAATTGTTTGTTTCTTTCTTGTTTTTGTATTTAATGCTCTACTTCCATTAGCCTCTTCCAGGCAATCATTGTTAATTACTACCAAAATGGAAGTCTTCACTAATAAAAACAAGAATACTTGGAATAATCATGAATAATTAATCCACGTGTTTCAAGAAATAACAAATGCGAGGGGGCTTCACATGAAAACCGTAAAAGTATGATAGAAAATACAATAACCATGCCATTATCTTGTAATCTTGTCAATATTGTTGGTATGGATGTCAAGCGTATTAAGCTCGTTACATCACGATGCAGAAGATGGCGGTGACGTCATAAGAACAGTTTAAAGATGACCGTCCCACTTTTGACATGCACTAAAAAGGAACAGCGTTATGTTGTTCGTATTTTTTTTTTATCAGTGAAGGGGTTAAACCTATAGAAATTAATCAGCGAATTGGTGAAACCTATAGAAATTAATCAGCGAATGGGTGAAACCTATAGAAATTAATCAGTGAAGGGGTGAAACCTATATAAATTAATCAGCGAATGGGTGAAACCTATAGAAATTAATCAGCGAATGGGTGAAACCTATAGAAATTATTCAGCGAATGGGTGAAACCTATAGAAATTAATCAACAAATGGGTGAAACCTATAGAAATTAATCAGCGAATGGGTGAAACCTATAGAAATTAATCAGCGAATGGGTGAAACCTATAGAAATTAATCAGTGAATGGGTGAAACCTTTAGAAATTAATCAGTGAAGAGGTAAAACCTATAGAAATTAATCAGCGAATGAAGGTGTGATGATGCATGCCTGTCAGTCCAGCAAGTGTATGCCTAGAGTAGGAAGCTTTGACCCTCAATCACATCCAAGCGACATGAACTTCTGAGTAAATGTGTCCTTGCTCGACTCCATAATGCTTGATGAACAATTGAAACCATCGAAGACCTGCACTTTCAATGTGTACTACATCCCCCATATTCGCCAGACTTAACCCGAAGTAATTTCCACCTGTTTGGAAAACTCAAAGAATCACTGGGATATTTAAGGTTTTCATTTGAAGCCCCTCGTATTTATGTCTCTCTCCTGTCGTCGAGTTTCAGAGTATATTTTGTGTTTAGTTGTTGTCTTTTGTTTCACTTTGAGATCTAGAGTTCTCATCCCATATTTTAGAGAACACAGTCCAACATATGTAACCACCACAAGACAATGACTATAGTGCTTATAACGTCTCGATTAAATTTCGTACTTCTTCTTCAAGTCAACACATTTCGTATCTTATATATCTATATAATTTGCTTCAATTTCATGGATCAAGTCCGGGCCACACCGTAACTATAATTTTATTCAGTTTGTGGCAACACCACAGCCGTGTGTTCAGAGCTAATAAAGTCTGATTTTTGCTGCTGGGTAATATCAGTACTCCCAGAGAGAACCGTTGAGCGACTACATCAGCGTTAACTAACCTGACGTCAAGTTGACCAGATGAGTTATTTGTACGTGTTTCAGTTGTGTGACACCTGACAATGGCATCTGAGAAATCTAGGACTTTTCGTAATGGATAAAAAGAACAAAGGTGTCAGATGATGATCCAGTCTTTCGCAGTGCCTTTAAGACGTTTCATGTGAAGTTATTATGGTTTCCAAAGATCTGCAATTCTGTCTTCTCCATCCCTGGGTTAGGATCATTCGAGAATATTCATATTTTATACCTTCCCCAGATGAGTTGTCCACTTTCTCTAGTTTTAATTGTTGTTATATCAAGTTACTATCGTTCTTAAAGTACCTCTAAAATACCAGGGTTAGACTGGTTTAGAGCCTGTGTGTAAGGTATGGAGGGTATGAGGGTTCAAAACAAAAACTTAGTCCTCTGGTTCTCTGTATGTCATCATCATCATCATCATCATCATCATCATCATCATCATCATCATCATCATCGTCATCTCATCTTGTTCTTCTTCGTCCGATAAAATATGAAATATAATGCGGTGTCGACTCGAAGTATAATCATCCGGAGAGTGCCCGTTTTTGGACTTCATATACGGAGTGTTATCTGTATGTGTAAGCACCAGTTCTCTAGACATTTGTTAAGCTTTGAGCCTGTATTTTCTTCATATACCACGTAATGAGATAGGCCAATATCCTGTTAAGAAACATAGTTTGACCTGAGATTTACTTAGGGGTAACACAGGCTGCCATCATTGTGTTTTCCCAAGTATATAATTCTTGCTTTCTTTCCCATTGCTGCTCTAATAACTTATCACAGGACAATAATACACAAGTTAGCCGTTACACCACTCCAGCAACGCTGCTAATCAATCATACAGCTGCCTGCCAGTAACCCAAATCTTTCTCCAGCTTAATTGTCTTTTTTTCTATCTGGTTGTCAAGAACAACTATCGTCTTGTGTCAACATATTCATGTGTCCATTAGCACGCATAACTCAACTGATGTTTTCTTGCACGTTATTTCGTGCGGTGGGCTGCACGTGTCAGCGTGTCTTAATTTCACATTACAGTTTATAAAGTAGCCGAGAAAACAGCACGCAATTCTGTGATTAGACTATGTATTTTCAAAGTATGTTGTAACAGGTTCGATGAAATATGTTTTCCTGGACACTAGCTGTTCTTCTGAACCCACGGCTTGACGCACTTTGCAGCCAAGAAGGGGCCCAGTCTAATAGTTAGGGCAAGGCCAACCTTAATGCATCAAGGGAAATTGAGCACCACGGAAACACACACACAATCACCAATGTGGAGTTTCATGGAGAGAAATAGACAAATACCAGCGAACCAAGAAGTGAAGACAAGTCACTGGCGTTGGATAGCGCAATTGGAAAAACCTAAGACTAGTATAAATATAATAGCCTTGGTCTGGAATCTACAGGGCCAAAAGAATAGGGGAAGATCCCCCCCCCCCCCCAAAAAAAAAAAAAAAAAAAAAAAACACACACACACACGGAGAGATAAAAGTAGAAACAGAAATGCCCCAATAGGGAATACAGGGCGAAACAAGATGGAAGAAGAAAATAACCACATGCTTAAGGCACCAGAGGAAAAGGGGCACTACATATATTTTCTAATGACAGACTTGCGGAAACTTTTCACTTATAAAATGTAGGGGAAAGATAGCGATATTGTTTACTACACCGGTAAGTTGGACTTCAATGTTTACTTTTCGTTCAGAAAGCAATGACAGATTTATGACACATACAGGGCGTTGCGGCGATTAGCCTTCATCAGCAAACAAACACATTCACAAACACAACATATAGTCAGGGAGATCTCATGTGACTACATCAAAAGGTGACGACAGGACGAGAAGAACAAAAGGATGAAAAAAATGAAAGCAATGAAGAGAAAATGAGAATTGAAAAAAATGTTCATACTTATCTCACAGCTCCGATCCGTGAGTAACTCAGAATATCCCCGATGTAATGTCCTTTGCCATAAGGCGAACCCAATCCGACTTCAGAGGTACGTATAATTTACGTCACCAAGTCAAGAACGAGAAGTCAAGATTTTAGTCCAACTGTCCCTTGTAGGGGTTACATCCCTTACCTCGGCATCAGCACACCTGATGTTTAAGAACGTGCGATCTAATCCATTCGCCCATGTTGATCTCCTTGCCAGCGTCTGATTTCGACACCTCGAGCCTGTATAAAGCCTATATAAAGAGGAATTGTGAAACTGCGGTCACTACCTCCTAAGCCACTGACGGCGACAGAATACACGTGGACCTTAACATTTGAAAGAAAGTACCTACTAGTGACGCGATAATATGAATTCCGACAACTCAGACAAGAAGAAGACAGACCAAGATTTCTATATTGTGTGTTAGATTGAATTTTCTTGTCAAGAACTGAAGCACACACTGGCAGCGTGAGTGGCCACAGACAGCTTTATTACTAATATGAAAATGGTTTTAATTCTGCATATCCCAAACAAAACACGATGCTATCTTAAGAGGCAGAGAAATCATTAACAGAGAGGAAAGCAGTGAGTTCTAGAATAATATAATCTTCTTCTTCTTCTTCAGCGTTCCGAGCCATTGAGGTTCTTTGCTGCAGATACAATCCGTCTCCATTCGTCTCTCTGGTGGACCTTCTCTTGCCAGTCGTTGATTCCAAGTGCTTGTAGGACTGTATATGTATTATCTCTCCACCGTCTTTTTGGTCTACCTCGGGGTCTACTGTCATTTATTTCCTGAGTGTAAGCGAGTTTTGTTTCCCTATTATCTTCCATTCTTTCTATATGCCCCAGCCATTGTAGTCTATTAGCCTTCATGATACCAGTGATTAGCGGGGACTTAAACAGATCATAAATGTCTTTTTTACTTCTTCTTTTCCACTCTCCACTTTGTGTATCCCTAATGGGTCCAAAGATGCGTCTTAAAATTTTGTTCTCAAAGGTTTGTAACAAGGCTTCGTCTCCTTTCGTTGTACTCCAGGTTTCAGAGCCATACAGCACAACTGGTCTGATCAGTGTTTTGTATATTGTGATCTTGGTGTTACGAGATAGCGCCTTTGATTTTAGTAGATGTTGTAGTGCATAGTATTAGTATATCTTATTTCCAGAGTTGATTCTAGTTTGTATTTCTTCCCTTATGAGGGTGGAGCAGTTGAAGATTAATAATATAATAACAGGAATATTTACAACCAAATATAAAATAATCGGTTCTTGTATTAACGCGATCTCTTGAAATGATCTTAATTCCCCCCCCCCCCCCCCGTTTAACCCTAAAATTCCCCCGTGGTGGGGAAGTGGGAAATTCCCCACCGGTTGAGAACCACTGGTTTAGCATCTTCACTCTTTTTCTCTTGCCCCTTCTTTCCTCCCCCTCCCCCAAAATTCCTTTAGTGTCCACATATTCTATTCTCCAATTTTCATGACATGTTTAAGGAATGTGAACTGTCTCCTTCTGATGAGTGGAACCAGTTCTCTTTGTGAGTTAACTTTTTTCATGATATCTTCATTACTGGTACTATCTGTCCACTGCGCTTTCGTCATTCGTCAATAAAATCAATATATCCGCAGCGTCCACATAATCCCTGTTTTGTCTTGTTAATTGTCCACGATTCACTTCCGCACATAAGGTTTGTGTCAATGTAGTTCTTAACTCTTTTGATCACGTAGGTTTGAGAAAAATAAATTGCTGAGAATACTCTTCATAAATATTGTTCGAACATGATGTGCTAAACACCTGAAAAGGATGTAGTATGTCATTACTTTCTTTCTTAGTAGTGAACATACTGTTTGGAGACCGTAATCGTTGTTTCTATAAAACGACCCTGTTGACTACAACAGTGAAACTTGAGTCCATCACCAACAACTACCTGAAACCTGCTCCCATGGTTTCACATTACCAAGATAGGGAGCTAAACGGGTATTCCACCTTGCACTGGGCAGTCCCGTAGGCTAGCGGGGGGGGGGGGGGGGGAGGCAGTACCCATTTTCCATCACCAAAACATTTGTAAATGCCAAAATATGATTGAAGGAATAGATAATAGCTAAACACCGACTAGGGGTTATGTACGAAAATGGAGAATTATTCACCAAATGTCGCTCATTGAATCAACATTCACATGTGGAAGTGTTAAACAATACAAACATCAACGCGAGTATCATCAGATACAAAACAAAACCAAATATCTACATGAAAAAATCTATGTTTAGATATGCAGACATAAATTCCAATGACAATCTGCTGATTACAAAAATTAAAACGAACTGAATAAAATACATAAAGTCTGATACATATGGAAATCAACAAGATGTAGAATATGTTTTAATAATAATAATAATAATAATAATAATAATAATAATAATAATAATAATAATAATAATAATAATAATTTCAAAAACAAAAACGAAGCAACAATTTATATTCCGCCTCTAATAAAAAGCAGGTCTGGCAGAAGTTAGTTGACGAGGGGAGGACCGAAGGCTATATTTAGAACTATTCATGTGTAGAAGTCCTTTTGAGGGGAATGAAGAGAGCGAAGAGAACGAAAACAAAATATGGATAATGCAGGAAACTATTAAGAAAATAAAAGAAAAGGGAGGCTGGGGAATTAAATCGAAACCAGCGCTGCTGAAGTGAGAGCCCAGAAGATATACAAATAAGTCATAGAGAAGCGATGAAGCAGATAAGCGTGGATAAATCAATATATAGATAACCTTGCCAAAGCGGCAGAAGTAACAACAGCAGAAAGAAACCTTAGAGAAATTTATAGCACCCCAATGACATAGCAGAAAAACTAAATCAACCGAGTGGACTTTAATTTTTAAAAAAAAACATATTAATTGACAAGTTGTTATCAGTATTACAAGTGAAATGGATAAACTAGCTGGATATTGTGAAGAACGTCTGAATAAACAAAACCCTTTTGCCCTCCAGACAGCAGAAGTTGAGATGGATATCAAGTGTAAGAAACAATCTGAAGAAGCATTTAGAAAAGTTATCAAACTTCTGAACAAAGGGAAATTGCCGTTCAAGACGGTATACAAGCAGCGGCTATTTAAATATACAAACATCTGAACTGAACAAATTCACAATTATTTAGCAGCGTCTGTAATGGTGAAGAACTACCAGCAGCCGGAGGAGAAAGGCACCCAGTAACGCTGCCAATAAGGGGGGACTTGAAGATTATATTGATTATACCATTACCCGTTCATTACCCGTTCAAAATCAAAGAGAAGTTATATTAGGGTCCATCGCCTGGCTCATATTAATAATCTCGTGACCGAGTCAGTCACAAATAGGATATTAATTTGAAGGTGATTATTGTCCAAACATATTTAGCCAAATATACATCTTCCTTGGTTAATTTTCTAGTTAGAAAAAGATAAAAATGTTATAGTACAGTGGTTCTCAACCTTTTTTGGCCCGTGTCCCTCTTCAACATATTTTCAGAACGTCATTCCTCCCTTTCATATTTCCTACCTAAAACATCCTGCCCAGCCCCTAAACAGTATACGTAATAATGGAAGCTATATTTAATAGCACATACTAAAACAAGTCTAGACGTCCACATAAAACATGATTTGTGGGTCTACTTACTTTATAAATTGTATTTTAGAAAGGTGAGACGTACAGAACCGTACAGTATGAAGGGAACAACAGTATCAAGTAATCGGTTCTTGAATTAACGCGATCTTGAAATAATTTTAATTCCCCCCGGAAACCCTAAAATTCCCCCCTGGGGGTGGGGGGGGGGGGGAAGATTCCCCACCGGTTGAGAACCACTGTTATAGTGTCATGGCATGAATGATTTTGGATTGTCACCCGTGATGCTGTCTGTGTTCGTGCACCGTGTTGATAATGTCCTTGTGATCAATGGAAGTAATCTTGTACAATGCAAGTGCAAGGGCTATAAATCGTTGGCAGTATATTCATTGTGAACAACAAAATTACGATTACCTCCCTTTGACCATTTAAAAAAGCATTGAGTTTCTGAATAAGAACGAACACAACTGGTAAACGTCCCTAACACGTCTTAAGAAGCTCTTAGCATGTGGTGCTTGACCCAATATTTCTGTATATACGGCATTGGGTCAGTGATGTCAAAGCATCACTCTGGCGGCGTTTACTTCTCAAGACATTTCCGGGCACCCATTTTGGGCTAACTCAGAACAGCTACGGACCATTGTACTACGGCTGGCTGATTACAACAAACCATTGCGCCTGCCGTCACCCGGTGTTGACGCAATGTAAGTTTTGCACAGTGGGCGGAGCCGTATAGCAAATACAGCACAAAGACAAATGATGTAAGGTTTATGATGTTTCAAAAATGAACATTAAGTATTGTTTGGCGTTCATAGAAGTGGAAGAAATAAGTAGAGACCAGAGGACACGCTAGACAACATAGAAATTGAATGCTATAGATACCGACCCGGTTTCGAACATTTCACCTCACAATGACGACAGCGCCTCGCAGCAGTAACAAGTGTACTTCGAAGTATGACCAACTAGACATCCCTAAAACTATTGTCTCTTCCTTAGCTAGGTCTTTCATATACATGATCCCACAAATATGGAATATGAACAGAAGTTGTATCTAGCCATTTAGATAGTACCAAAAGTCTCAGAATTGTATATGAAACCAGCATAGATCAAATAACAATCATAAAAACACATCGGACCGTAATGCTATCTCTAGTATATTAACAAACAATTATATATATATGATATGATTGATCGTAGCCTCAAAGGGTTCCCCAACGGATATTTCGATATATAACTATGAGAGTTGGATCACTTGGCTCGTGCTTCGATGAAGAGCGCAACCAGTCACGGAAATTAGTACATTTTAAATGGTTTGGGGGATTATGGCTGTACTCCTCTAAGTTAGAACCCGTCAGGTGTGACGATACTCGTATCTACCGTGCTACATATCACGCCCTTGTCTGTTCAAATAAGAACGAACCTTCGACTGTGTGATCAAACCGGTAGGTAACCTATTTGTCCTAGTACTAAATAATCACGATTGTTTCTGGATGCTGCTGATAGTAATAATCAGCATGTGATCTTGTTCCATCTTGTTCATCTACAAGGTGTGGACTGCGCCTGGCCCTGCAGCCAGTAGGGTTTTAATCAGCCACACTCTACCAGGAGGGGTGAAAAGCGAAAGTTAGTAGTCTGAAGTTGCCCCGCAGATTGCACAAGCCAACCTCACCTCCCCGTAATGTAGACCGGGAAACCATAACCGCGAGGTTTAGAGCCAATAGGGCTGTGGCTCGCCAGGGGGGGGGGGGGGGTCGGACTCCCTTTGGTCAGATTTTAATATCCTTAATCTGCGGCTGGCCTAGCAAGCTGGCAGGGGAGTTTTCCTACTGCTCGAAGAATAATAATAAAATATAATTGGACTTACCCAAATAGAAAACACCCGGCAATGTTAAAGTTGATAATAATATCCAGTCCGACTGGAATATCAGTCTTTTATTTTTAAATAAGGGCTCGCTGTTCCATAGAGATCAGAGCCACCCCATGAGGTTGCACGTCGCTGTGAGTCATTCGGATGACCTAATGGCACAAGTGGAAGAGGAAACAAGCAACAATAATTTTACCTGCGAGCCAGGTTCAAGTAACAATAAAAATCCACCTCGAAGCGAAATGGAACCCAAAACCACTGGGCTGGCTGGCAAGTGTCTGGCCACTATGCTTCCGCGCCTCCTCGGCTGCAAGTCTTCATCACATTGGTTAACCTTTTCAAGCAATTTTTTAATGACAAGGACAGTACACATGTGGCAGTTCATTCATTGCTTCGAAAAACAACACACGATTACCTCCCTTTGACCATTACTGCATTGGAGTGTTAAATTAAAACTTTCACTCTTTGTCATTGTCTTTACTGATTGACAAATTGAGATAATTGGTAAATTTGTAGCGCTGCATGAATACGAAATATGGATCTAAAAAGGTATAAATACACATTTTCATTAACTAAGATGGTGTGATAGAACCACATATGCGGAACTGATGGAAAGAATTAACCGTATATTTTAGAAATCAGGGCATGAATACAAGACTCAAACGCTGGATTAGAACCGCATTGACTAAACTAGACAGTCATACGTGAAACTCAGGGTAACAGAAATAATATTAAAAAAAACAAAACAAACAAACAAACACCACTGACATACGGAAAAAAGAATTAGAGATAAATGAATAATTGCACATATTATTGTCTGCCATATTTTGCAGTGTTTCATCAGGTGGACATTGTAGAAAAGATGAAATAGTGTAATGAATGCTTTCATTTGAAATGAATACAATAAACAACCACATATTGTCATAGCAGGTCATCATGGCCGAATGGATAAGAACGCGTGTTCTTAAACATCCGGTGTGCTGATGCCGAGGTAAAGGGTTCAACCCTTAGACCGGACAGTTGGTCTAAAATGTTGATTTCTCGTCCTTGACGTTGAGATGTAAATTACAAGTACCTCTGAAGTCGAAGCCGGTTCGCGTGATGGTGGGAGACTGGTAATAGGGAATGCTAATCCACACGCAAAATTCAGTCCATCACTACGCCTGAGTTCAAAGCGAGCAAGAGCCATATATATATATATATATATATATATATATATATATATATATATATATATATATATATATATATATATATATATATCTTTTTGTGGACATAATTGTGGTTTTTTTTTTCGCACTTCCTATTTACAGGACATCGCTGTCAACACCAGCATGTTACCGCTGTTGTTGATTTCTTGGCAAGATTACGCTCAGTAGTTTGCCATTGCTTTCTGAGCGACCGGCTCACATATCCCGTAAGTAACGAATGAGACGCGATCCGCTACCGAATCTTGCGCAGCTGCGTTACCACTCGTGGATATACAGGATTACGGAGAAAGTCAATAAACCCTTCGCCAGAGTGACTGGATTACCCGAGTGAATAGCACTTATTTTGTTTATTTCTGTATTTCTGTTAAAAGGATTCATAATTTACTTCTGTTGAATTGTTTTCTGTAGTATGTACCTGACGAGATACAGTTGAGTATGCCAGGCAATTAATCGTGCATATATATAAATATATATATGACTCGAGACACAAGGACAGTTATATACAGACACGTTTACAACATCTCTATAACAGCGAAGAGAACAGCAGCAATTTTGTGTGTGCGTTCACTCGCTTTGAGCTCAAGCGTAGTCCATCCACACTACTTGTAGTAGCACTGGACTGAATTGTGTGTGTAGATTACCTTTACCTGTTGTCGGTGTCCCTCGCCATCAGGCGAACCCACTCCGACTTTAGATGTACTTGTAATATACATCCCCAAGTCAAGGATGACACGTCAACATTTTAGTCCAATTGTCCTGGATAGGTAGACTTACCAGACGTCCTCCATTTTAGCTTACTATTCTTTGTCTGGCAGGCAAAGCTAAAAACCTTTAAAATGTCCGGCTTTTCTTATATTTTATTTTTCTTTATATTTTATGAGTAATTAATAAAGATTACATGGTAATAATTGTACAATCGGCTGTTTAAATAAATGTTTTTTTTTTTTGCATGTTGAAAAAGGCCTCCATTGAATTTATATTTATTTTTTGACATGATTGTTTCTTGGTTGATTCACTAAGAGTAAGATACACTTATTGGCAGCTATTGTAATAAACTTGTACTGATTGTGGGTTTAATCTAGAACGATTCAAATGAAACATTCAATATGTCCTCCTGTGTCCTCTGTTTTGTCTTATTATGTCCTCCTTTGTCCTCTGTTTTGTCCTATTATGTCCTCCTTTTGGTGCCCATGTATCTGGCAACACTAGGTGTAGGGGTTAAAACCCTTACCTCGGCATCAGCACACCGGATGTTTAAGAACGCGCGCTCTTATCCATTCGGCCATGCTGACAGCCATGTTAATAATGATGTTGATAATAATGTTAAATTAGTTACATGCTCTTTATAGGAAGTCGTAATTAAGCCAACATTGTTTTCTGTTTGTGATTTATGTCGTAGCATTCCCTGGGGTGAGGGGAACCTGCTATCACACTTTAACAACGGGATACCTTTAGCCCTGGGACATAGGTGACCTCAGTCCACAAACCCCTTCGACCCTTGGAACCCTATCTCCCTCACTCTCAACCAAGGGACGTTACCCCTTTCAAACTTCGTCCTGAACTCATGACGCAACTCTGGCAGCTAACTATGTTAACAATATGGTGTATTATACAAGATGAATGGATGAATGAGAATGATGATGATTCTGAGATAGACCTTGCAGTATCTAGGCGAGATCAGACGTGGCAAGGATCGAGTAGCCTCCTGGAGGAAGTGTCATCATCGTCAGGGCCTCAAGTCACACTATTGGGTAAGTCAGACACGCTCACCAAGTCTCTCCGGCCTCCCTCCAGGTATAGGTTTCTCCACTTGGATAGGATGGCTGGCGAGTTGACTCACTGGTACTTGGGACCTTCGGTGGATGACGTCCCTGAAGTCTGGATCACCTTAGGGATAAAGACTCTCTCGGAAGCTGAGGAACTAGAACACTCCTCTGAAGCGTCTGGAAAAGTCTGATGGGACTGCGGGTATAGCAAGATGGTGATCTCTCACTCAATGGTAGTAGCCGTCCTAACTGTCTATGCCACCCGCGCAGATCCTCTGACTCATAGCGCAGATATCACAGCACAGATACCTCTCCCGCTGAAACGTGTCACGTTAGATAGAGTTCAAAACAGACACAAGTTCTTCCACAATATCAGGCACCACAGGGTACCAGGCACTTGGTAGCGGAGACATCATAACTGGTTGGTATAAAGGCAGTCAGTCAGGCTCACAGTGGGGACACTAACAACAATCAGATACTTGCCCCGCTGGAGTAACGAACAAGGCGATATGGTGCTGTCATGGCACATAACCTGGGCTATCAGACGTGGAGTGGGCGAGGCGTTAGCTGGAGCCCCTCCTGAGACGTACTCTCGATTGTACGTACTGCTCGCTGCGGTAGTGGACTTCCCAGCTGTTCACACCGGCTGTCGCCCTAGTCCGGATCACTGGACTCGTCCCCAGATCATGGCTCTGCTCTCAACAAGATAGAATCTGTGGAGGATAACACTCAGTGAGAGCACCCTGAATCAGACTTACCCACAGCAGATACACTTAAGTCCCCATTACTCAGACATGTGGACCCTTCCCATAAGGGCCGCACTCCTTCACTGGCTGCTCCAATGGTCGAGGACAGACTGGACCTAGAACCAAAGTGGCAGCTGTCCACCTACATCCCCTTTCTCAGACGAACGTAGGACTGGTTCAAGGTTGGTGTCGGAGATATGGGTCTCTGCTGAAACATAGCTAGACAACACATGTGGTTAGTGAGTTAGTGGTACTTAAAGATAGAAGCACCCTTAAGGAGGGCTAATGGCAGTACTCCCTCACCTCCTTCCTGTTATCCGCCAACGCTGATGTCGTACCAGGCCGTAGGCACCATCCAAGAACTCCACATAAATATACAGGGTGATCTCCCTGTAGCAGAAATCCACACCCCGTTCCCCCCTCCCTGGTCCCAGGTCGGGGCATTTAGAACGGTGTCATGTTCAATATGAACAATTCTGTCGCAATGGTCCCTTCTCCTTCTGTCAACCTCTCAGGACACCACTATATTAAGCTGGCCTTCCATCGAGGGAACTAATTACAAGACAGATGTGAGGAAAGCCAAGAAGAAAGTCAGTGGTCGGCCACCTGGTGATCAGACGCTCGACTCCCGGCACGACCTTGAAACGACCTCGGAGGGTTCGGCCGACCGGTGCAGTCGATTCGTTGCACTTGCCCGATTTCATCGATATATCACTCGATATATCCGAAGCGACTCCTTAATCTACTTCCGTTAGCGCTGTGAGTAACGGTTCGGCCGCGCTGGCCCCGCCGACGCTCGAGGATATAAAGTTGGCCATGTGTGAACTCGAATTATAGGTCTCACTTCCCTGAACCCGATTTCCCCGATCAACAGGGGCTGTAAATAAGCCGCGCGCTGCTAACCTATGAAATATCTTAGCAGTACAATGCTGCTACACACGCGTTTGCCACAGGCTTAATTTTACAGTCGTAAACTACAAGCTTGCCACTGTTCACACGTGACCTCCTTTCCCGCGCCGGTCAGTACACGCGTTAGCGAAATCTCATAATTTGAATCACCGACACCGCACTAGTTAATGAAAACGGTTGTACACATACCTTCACACAAACAGCACGACAGTGGAGACGAGAAGCGTTGTCACTGCAACTGGACATGATGTCGGAAGTCTTTAACCCTCGTCAAGACACTGCGTCCTGCTCTCTCTCCCTTAGCACTAGGCCAAAATGTCGACTGCCTGCCGGCAATCTTTGTCTCCAACTGATCAGGTGTTCCGGGACAATCGACTGCGCAGTCAGACATGCGCAGTCGATCTTGCCCGGACATTTGTTCCGACGCCAACCTACTGGACTAATCTTAAAGGGCGAGCAACGATTCGGGTCGGGTAGAGTCAAATTACTGGTTACTTCCCTTTCACTGGTAAATTTTCGTCACCCGAATCTCCGATGTCTCACCGGACCTTTCCTCAGCAGAACCACCACGAGGCGGACCCACTGAGTTCTGTGACAATTTACTAGGCAAATGTTACGTTCAGTAGTTTGTCATTGTCTTCTGAACGACCGACTCTCATACCAATGAAGTCAACGCAAGACGGTTTGCTCCCAAATCATGACCACCAATATGTAGGGCGTCATATTGCTCCCCGTTAAATCATCTCTGATATTTCTTATTATATTTTCGGCGTACAGGTTTAAAAATAAATACGGGGACAACACAAGCCGTAACGAACTCCTTGCTTGATGTCAAACGAATCTGATGTCTCGCCATCTATTCTAACCGCTGCTTGTTGGTCTAGATAGAGCATTTTTATGAGTTGTACTTCATGTGATCGAAAGCCCATATTCCTCACGATGTCCCAACATTTCTGATGTTGTACACAGACGACATTTCAAGTGACCAGAATATTTCAATTTTCTTTGTTTTATCGTCTTTAATAGTCAACCTTCTTCAATATTCAGCTCTTGAAGTATGGAAGCATGCGCTCTTTTCTGTATCCAAGATATTCTTAGAACTCGTTTATAACATTTATATTCAATGACATTTACAGCTTGTTTAGTAAGTGTCCAGGTCTCATAGGCGTATGTTGCAATAGGAATGATGCATGCTCTTAAAGATCTATCTTTTGTAGTTCTATCCGCCCCACTCCGCAATTTATTCAGTTGCATTAGCTTTTGAAGAGCAATTGATATTCGTCTTTTAATTTCTTTCATTGTGTCACCATTGTTGATAATTAATGACCCAAGATATTCAAAATTATTCACCACCTCCAATGTTACTTAATTAACATATATTTCTTTCAGAAAATCAAAACAATGTTTTCCCATAGTGAATATGAATAACGAAGACACAAACAATAGATTGTACGATTTATTGCCTGGTATATTTCGCTGCATCTCGTCAGGTACATACTGCAGAATTCACACAACATAGAATAAAATAACTAGATACATCGTTCAAGCTGACATATACACATGTTCGCACAGTAATATCAATTGTTCACCATGGTACTTTTAAATTGACTATCGTGTCTTTCTGTCTGCACAAAACAGGCCTATGTAGATGAATCAGTAAGGCTTCTGCAAACTTTAACAAAAGACTATTTTGTGTATGAAACAACACGCGAAAAGCGCTGTCTCTATTAATTACATGACCGGTTTCCAAGACATGATGTGTAATGAACGACGCCGGAAGTTTGTAATTGTGGTGTGTCAGCCTATGTTGTGTGAATTATGCAGTATGTTGCTAACGAGATGCAGCGAAATATGCCAGGCAATAAATCGTACAATCTATGGTTTGTGTCTTCGTTATTCAAATATATTTCTTTCTCCATTATAGTTTTATGTGTATGCATTATCTTTGTTTTTTTTTTTCTATGTTAAGATATAAGTTGTGATTTTCACTATTCTTTTGGGCTGAGGTTATTAGTTTCCCAGTACAATTCTTTGATATGGATAGTAATACTGTATCATCAGCATAACGCACCTCTGGTATTTCATGACCACCGATATTTAGGGCATCATATTGCTCCTTGGTTATATCATCTCTGACATTTCTCATTATATTTTCGGCGTACAGGTTAACCAAAGAAGGGAACAGCACACAGCCCTGACGGACTCCTTGCTTGATGTCAAGCCAATCTAATTTCTCGCCATCTATTCTAACCATGCCACTACTTATTTTTTTTTTAAACCACACTTCTGTTTCTTGTTAATGTTCTTCTTGTTCTTGGTTTACTTGTTCTCGTTCTTGTTATTGCTGCTGCTGCTGGTGTTGTTGTTATTGTTGTTGTTGTTGTTGTTGTTGTTGTTGTTGTTGTTGTTGTTGTTGTTGTTGTTGTTCTTCTTCTTCTTCTTCTTCTTCTTCTTCTTCTTCTTCTTCTTCTTCTTCTTCTTCTTCTTCTTCTTAATTCAAAGCGGACACCTGTGAAATGTTAAGACAACCAAATTGAATGCAGGAGCCTTGGAATGTGATCAACATAGAACAATTAGTATAATGAGTCACATCACAAAGATTTTGCTTCGAATTATCATGCAAAGAGTGAGGAAGAAAATACAACCTGAAATAGGGGAAGAACAATGTGGATTTGTAGAAGGAAAGGGTACAGTAAATGTCGTGTATATGCTGCGATCAGTTATTCAACATTCTATAGAAGTAAACAGCATGGCCAGACACGAGAGGTACATTGGGAAAACGAGGTGCCTCGTCAACAAGCACAGAACTGGCACTATTAGCCACCGAACGCTGGGGGAGGGGGGGGGGGGCTGGAGGATCTGAGCACCCATGGACCTGTCCGGAGTGCAATGAAGATACCCCGACTGATAACTGATAACTGATAGAAGTAAACAAAGATATACATCTTTGAATTATTGACTACACAAAGGCTTTCGATAGAGTAAGACATGTCAGCATGGTAGATATGCTTGCAGATCTACAAACTGATGGGAAAGACATTAGACTTATAAAAAAACATATATTGGAAACAACAAGCTGCCATAAGGATTGATAATGAAGTGGGACAATATCAGTCTATTAAGAGAGGTGTCAGGCAGGGATGTGTAATGTCTCCAGATGTTTTTTCGCTATACAGTGAAAATATTTTCAGAAATGTAGAAGATATAAATTGAATCAGCATTGGAGGACGAAACATCAATAACATTAGATATGCAGATGATACAGTATTGACAATGAGCAGGATCTGCAACAATTAGTAGATACGGTTGTTGCACACAGTGAACAACTGGGGTTAGAATTAAATTGTAAAAAGACACAGGTTATGATCGTCACTAGGAAGAACGAAATACCACAATGTAATATACAAGTAAATGGGAATATTCTTCAACAAGTGAATCGGTACAATTATCTCGGAACAGTAATAACATCTGATGGGAGATGCCTTGAAGAGATTAGAATAAGAATCGCTATGGCGAAAGTAGCCTTTAGCAAGATGAAAAACATTCTGACCAATAACAAGATGTCAATTGAAACGAGAAAAAGAGTGTTGAGGGGATACATAGAGCCTGTTCTTTTGTATGGATGTGAAACTTGGACATTGAGGAGTCAAGCTGAAAAACATCTGATGGCTGCAGAAATGTAGTTTCTGAGGAAAATGCAAAGAATACCATGGACAGACAGAAAAATCAATGACCAAGTACTAGAGGAGACAAATGGAAATCGTAAACTGATTAGAGAAATTAGACGGACAGTCAACATTTTTTGGACATGTTATGAGAAGAAATGAAGTGGAGAACTTGGTGACAATCGGCAAAATCGAGTGGAACAGACCAAGAGGAAGACCGAGAGGAAAATACCTGGATGGCTTGGCCACATGGCATGGACGAGACATGAACACTGAGCTGATCCACGACTCTGGTGATCGAGTGAAATGGCGAGTCATGACCGCCCACGCTTTCTGGCATGGCACATGATTGATTAATTGAGTACAGGGAGAATAGATGGCCATTCTCTCCCTCCCGTAGTGACCGTCGAGAACTGGCATCGGACCCTTGTCCATGGCACTTACACAAATCACCCACTTTTAAACAACAAGCTTGCTACATCCCATAACCGCATGTGGCCAACTGCCGCAGACACGTAATGAATTTGGAATTCCCGTCATTGTCACGTGGTCCTGCTGCAGGCACGTTTGGGGGTTCATAAAACATGACCTCAGGAGACAATAAGCTAACAGGGTCATGTACAGTAGATAAGAGTTAATTTGTTAAGCAGTAGGGGGTCGAGCTCAGGCTGGCAGACGACACGACGCCATTTGTTGTTTTACACTCCTGGAGCGCCAGGATACTGCGTAGTTTCAGCCACTCGGGGACGGTGATCTAAGTCAACAGAATGACTGAACTCCACGAGGTCAGATCTGTATGATGACCAGAGTAGATTCAGAATAAGAACTATAAGGGAACCGCAGTGGTCCAGTGGATAGTATAGTAAGCTTGTCTGTCGGCCCTGGAGTTGAGATTCTCAATGCACATATAGGTCAGGATGTTGTGAAATTGACTGACAATTCTTGGGGTGACGATGGTTGCCAGGGAATAACATGGAAGTAAAGCCGACCCGTGCGATTTTGACCACATCACCGAAACGAGTTCCGATTGGTCTATTAAAAATATGGGGCTAGCACCATATCCCCAGTACTCACCAAGGCGTGCAAAATGATCCCCTGTGTTACCTCATTAATCATGTGCCATGCCGGTAAGCGTGGGCGGCCGTATTTCGCCATCTCTCGTTATCATCAGAGTCGTGGATCAGCTCTGTGTTCTTGTGTCGACCATACCATGTGGCCAGCCCAGCCAGGTATTTACTTCTCTGCCTTCCCATTGTTCTGTTCCCCTAAGTCTTGCTTGATGTCGCGAAGTTTTCCAATTTATTTCTTCTCATAACGTAGCCAAAAAACTGTGACTGTCTACGTCTAATTTCTCTAATCAGTTTACGGTATTCAGTGGTGTTGATAGGAATTGGTAATTGGTTTTTCTATCTGTCCATGATATTCTTTGCATTTTCCTCAGAAACCACATTTCCACAGCCATCAAAAGTTTTTCAGCTTGACTTCTCATTGTCCACGCTTCACACCCATACACAAGTACAGGTTCTGTGTAACACCTCAAC
>OY992894.1:22521252-22538752 GCA_963921405.1 Cepaea hortensis | reverse complement strand
AACAAAACCAACAGCACGCACCGGCATACATGCTTACGGCTGTTGCTAAAATGCCAACACAATTGTTCGTCACTAAAATTACAGTTCATCGCCAATGGAAGCTGCAATCATTAGAAAACCAGTAGTTGCACGCACATTACCGCATAAGGCAAACCAGATAGTTCAGCAACCGGCCATACGGTAAAACCGGTAAAACCATTCCACGTGAAATCCACAGCTGAAAGTGTCGCAGCACGCACTTCGTCCATAGCTGGGAGACGGAACCATGTACTAAAACTCAACATTAGGAAAATGCTTAAGCAAATCGTAGCCAGAAGCCAAAACGCCCCAGAGGCCTTAACAACTCAACGTTCTATACGCCATATTGGACCAAAAGTGGAAGAATCGACCTAGAACAATAGGGTCGAGATTGAAGATGCATGGACGTCTACGCCAAGTATCAGGGCACAACTTGATGCATTCCTCCATCCCGTTGCTAAACCCTGATCGCTTGTATCGCTAGCGAAGATCAGATAGTTACAGCTGTCAAGTTATGTGTAGTCAGGCATTACCGTCACTTGGTTGTGTGCACACATTCACCTCAGATATACAATACCAAGAAACTAAATAGGGACACCGACTGAATAGCGGACAGTGCAACTGACATCGACCGGCTGTCTTGCGTTCACATCGTATTTTATTCGGGATTTGTATGTGACCAGATAGGTCAGGGGTTGAAGCAGCCGCATAAGATGGGTAACATATAATGTTCTGGGATATAAGGCTGCCGGCGCAATCCTGGTCACAGTAAACATCGATTGCTGTTTGGTCAAGAAAATATGAACCTGGCAGCACTTTTACAATACGCCAGAATGGGATGGAAAAAACGGGATCAGTTGGGGTGTTTAACCTTTCACCTTTGTTTCATTAGAGCCCTTGATTTCTCAGTTACCTCTGATTATTGGTCTTTACTGCTTGTCGTGGTTGTCGGTAACCATGATGTTGAGATAGGTAACCATGATGTTGAGATAGGTAACCGTGATGTTGAGATCGGTAACCGTGATGTTGAGATCGGTAACCATGATGTTGAGATCGGTAACCATGATTTTGAGATCGATAACCATGATGTTGAGATCGGTAACCATGATGTTGAGATCGGTAACCACGATGTTAAGATCGTAACCAAGATGTTGAGATAGGTAACCATAATGTTTAGATCGGTAACCATGATGTTGAGATCGGTAACCACGATGTTGAGATAGGTAACTGTCAGAGCCTAACATGGTATAGCTGTGCAGCAACATCGTTGCGACACCCGGCGGACAAGAATTGTCGGCGGACAAGATTGTTACCTGACACGCGACCAGCGGTCAGGCTGACGACAGACGCACGCAGGACACGTGACACCACTAGAGGCAGTGGGCAGTTGGCGTGCTAAGCTCAGACCGAGCTGGGACCGGGGACTGGACGGACATGTGCGATGAGAGCAAGGCGTTTGTGTGAATCTCCGTGATTGAAAGCCGAACGACTGATATCTTGAGCGTCAGACCTATGAGCTGTATTGTGGTTGTGAGCGTCGTGAGTTATATATTGTAGATTGTTGTAATTATCGTTCTGTATTTAATGTGGCAATAAATCCATAGAACTTGTGTTGCTGTGTCTTACGTCGAATCACGTTATACTTGTACTGTCTCACACGTGTTAGCTAACGAGCCAATTATAAGATCCTGACATGTGTGGACGTGGGTTGCTCGTCCTTGTTTAAGAACCTAATATATGTAGACGTGTGTTGCTCGTCTTTGGTATTTAAAACTATAATTCTTGAACTTGTAAAATTTGTCAAGGATATAGCTATGTAAATGTGATCGTGAAAGTCTCAGTATGATCCATTATTACATTGTTTAAATATGTTTAAAACCATTAGTAAATGTGCAGTACATATTGTTTGATCCTGTAAACGTGTAAAACATTTGTGATTTGTGAAACTTGTCACCGTTTGACCTTGTCGACATTGTTATTTTGTCGCCATTTTGACCTTGTCGCCATCTTGTAAACTTGATGTCTATGTCCTTACTGAATGTCATCTTGATGTAAGTGATGTGCCATCAATGTTATTGAGTGTTCAAATACAGATAGATTGTCTTTGTGTATTGAGTTTGTGGAACGCAAAGAGTTTTGGAAAGAGTGTAACTTCTGTTGAAAGAAACACTGTTGACGACAAATTTACGACATACAATTACACTCGACGCCATCCAAACCTAGTCAACACTTAGTGACTTGCAGGCACACACCAACAAATAGACGCTAACTTATTTTCTTCCAAAAACAAAGCAGGTTTTTTCGTACCATCCATAACCTTGCCGTAGAGGTCATTAGTGGTTCCGAAGTAACGACCCTACAGTTTTCTAGCCCGAGTGTCCAACCATTCTTCACCGTATCCAGGGCACTTGAGTATATTTTTCTATACTTTAACTTTACGTATGCAATAGTAGGCACGCATCGTATAGTAAAATAAATTGTAAATTGTTTATGACTAACCATTTATAACATATTTTGTGTGGTTGATTTTCATTGACGTATTTTCCCCATCATGTCGTCATTATTTGATTTCATCGATATGGGTATTAAATTACATCTAACAGGTGATGAATTAACAAAATGGAGCGAGAACAAATACTCTGAATACCTGCTGGTACAGGAGAAAAATAATGAACGCGAAGAAAGAGCAGCGGAAAGAGCTCTAAAACAAGCAGAAATGGCTGCCAAGCAAGCAGAGGCAGAAACAGCCTTAAAACAGGCAGAGATTGAAACAGCCTTAAAACAGGCAGAGATTGAAACAGCATTAAAGCAAGCCGAAGTAGAAATGGCTGCAAAGACAAAGCAAGCTGAGATAGACAGTGAACTTAAGAAAGCAGAAATAGCAGCTCAGAGTAAGAAAGAAGAACTAGAGTTACAGTTGAAAATGAAACAACTTGACACTGAGACTGCGATGAATAAAGAGTCAAAGAAATCTGAAAGACTGGAAAAAGAAAACCAGTATAAGAAGTATCAAGGTATCGTACGTAACTATACCTCGGGTGACTGCATAGCAGCCTTTACTCAAAATTTTGAGACTTTAATGGAACATTACCAAGTTCCACTTTCTGAATGGAATATTCTTTATATGAGGAGTCTATCTGGGGAACCTCTTAAAGTCATTGAAACCATCCCCAAAGACCTAAGGAAAGAGTACCATTATATTAAATCTAAGATAATGGCACATTTCATGTTAGACGAGGCAGGTTACATAGAACAATTCAGTAAATTGAGTCCAAAATCAACTCAAACGTTCTCTGACTACCTCTGTTTAGTCCGAGATGTTTTCAGCAAATGGACTTCAGCAGCCAAAATTAATAAAAGTTATGATAGATTAGAAGATCTCATCATTCGAGATAAAATCATTTCTTCTATCCCATCATCGTTTTCTAAGTTCTTACAGGAGAATGAATGCACAAGTGTGGAAGAAATTGAAAGACGTGGGTCGGCCTATTACACGGCCAACAAACAATGCTTTGCCACTGAAGCTACTGACAGTAACTGGGTAGCAGCAGCCAACTATGAGAAAAACTATAGTAGGCAAAAACCAAACAGGCCTACCTCTGAGAAATTTAGACATTGCATTCATTGTAAATTTTCTCACCATTTGAACGAGATGTGCGATAAAAACCCAGGGTACCAAACATACTTGCAAAATATGGTAAACAGACAAGACAGAGAGCGTAAATCGTTCAAAAGTTTACGTAAATGTTTTCTCTGCAAGGCTTTCGGGCACCATCGCATGGATTGTAGAGGCAGGCATATGACCAACAAAGCCAATGCCGCCTTGTTCGATAGCTCAGCGTCAGAAGACGAAAATCCAGAGAAACATCCTGTGAATGCAGCACAGGCTTGTGATGTATTTAGTGCTAACAAATGCACTGTCTGTAACACCTTCTATGAAGATGGTATCTTAACATGCGGGCACGCCATCCCTATTGCCAGTGAGGAAGCTAACTTGGTAATAGACTCAAAAGGCAGATTAGACATCCATCACGGGTATGTTAATGGCAAGTTTGCTACAGTACTTCGCGACACCGGAAGTACACTTATTGGCCTGAAAACTACATTCATAACGCCTACAGACTATACAGGCAGACACATCACATGTAGAACATTTTCAGGCAATATTGAAAAATATCCATTAGCATGGGCATACATTGAAACACCATTCCTCACCGGGAAAGTAAAGGTCGCGGCACTTACAAACCCAGTGTGCGATATAATCATAGGAAATTTACCTGAGGTGAATGACAAACCTCATAATCATGATATAACATCACTATGTATTGATGATAACACATCACCACCAAATGTCATCACTGAAAATGTCATATCACCTATTGAATGTATGTTAGCTAATGCAGCACTAAGTTCTCATCACATCATTGACGATATCATTCCATCATCATCTGATGTCATTGAGTGTGTGAACGCAGTAACAAGAGCTACTGCTAGAGTGCAAGATGAAAGTAACCAAACTGAGGCTATACAAATGCTTAGCCCAGAATTACCACCTAGTGACTCTATGAAGGAAACATTCATAACAGCTCAAAAAGCTGATCCTTCACTGTCAAAGTACTTTGACCTGATCGGCAAAAAGACAAGAGTAATCAAAAATGCGAAATGGCATTTTGCTTTACACAATGATATACTCACCAGGTACTACACCAGAGGTGACATTACAACAAAGCAAACTGTTTTGCCAACTACTTATCGCAAGCAAGCTTTACATCTTGCTCACGATATACCTTTTGCAGGTCATATGGCATATGTTAAAACCAGGTCAAGACTTTTGACACAGTTTCATTGGCCAAAATTTTGCAATGACATAAGAACATATTGCAGAAGTTGTGATACATGCCAGAAACTAGTAAAAAAAGGTAAACACCCACAGGCAAAGTTACAAGTCACTGACTTAGCCAGTCGACCTTTTGAAAAATTATCAGTTGACATTGTGGGCCCTCTTAGTCATACAACTACTAGAGGGAATAAATATATTCTAACTTTTATTGATCAATGTAGTCGCTGGCCAGAAGCGATTCCGCTAAAGAACATTACTGCCAACGACATCATGGAAGTGTTCTTCCATATTTTCTCCCGAATTGGATTTCCAGATACTATCCAGTCTGATAGAGGCACTCAGTTTATTGCCGCATCCACCCAAGCTTTCACTAAAATGTTAGGAGTGAAGCAAGTTTTCAATACCCCCTATCATCCTCACTCTAGCGGGATTATAGAAAAGCTTAATGGGGACCTGAAGCACATGCTTGCCAAAGTAACTCAAGATCACCCCAACAACTGGGATGTATACTTACCAGCTGTCCTTTTTGCTTATCGCGAGGTACCACATTCTAGTACCGGTTTCTCTCCTTTTGAACTAATCTATGGTGCCAAACCACGAGGCCCATTAACAATTTATCACCAAATGTTAACTGATTCTACTCCAATACTGAAACCCATATCATCATTTGTGTATGTAACATCATTGCGTGAAAGGATTATTAAATCATGTGAAATTGCTAAAAATGCACTTAAACTATCTGGTGCTACTTACAGACAGTACGCAGACAAAGGTAACAGGACTATAACATTGACACCTGGACAGGACGTTCTACTACTACTACCTAGTGACAGACAGCTACTGACTGATTCTTGGCAGGGACCTTTTAAAGTGACAAGACAAATCTCACCTGTAGACTACGAAATCCTAATAAAAGACAAACACAAAATATTTCACATAAATATGCTAAGACCATACCACAACAGAGACAACGAACAAGACGATACGACAGCTTGCACCGTGATAATAGATCACGAAGATGACGATTCTAGCGACGAGATTCCAACACCTACATTAGACACGACAAACTGCTTGAAGGAGATCAAGATCAATCCAAACCTAAGTCAAGCAGAGACAAACAATGGCAAACACTGACGATCTTCTGACAGAACTGACTGACGCTAAGTTCTTTACGACGCTTGACATGTCTAAAGGTTACTGGCAGATAGCTGTACATGAAGACAGCAGACATCTAACAGCTTTTGCCACGCCTTGGGGACTGTACGAATGGTGCAAACTTCCATTTGGGCTAGTCAATGCCCCAGCCACATTCGTACGCATGACACGACTCCTCCTATCTGACATTCCTAATATCATTTGCTATATTGACGACATCTGTGTCCATACAGAGACAATGACGGAACATATAAAGACACTAGAACAGACACTAGAACGTATCAGACAGCACGGACTGACAGTGAAGCCTTCAAAGGTGAGCATGGCTTACCAAGAGATATCATTTTTGGGGTACAGAATATCCAATGGCTTTGTCATGACAGACAACAAAATTGTCTCCAAAATTCTAAAACTGTCACTCCCGACTAATAAGAAACAAGTCCGGAGTTTGTTGGGACTGATCAATTATTACAGGCAATTCATTCCTGATTTTTCAGAACTGACCGAGGTTTTTTCTAACTTACTAACCAAGGATAAGCCTGAAAAAGTTGTACACGATGAATGCCTACGAAATGCATTTCATAAAGTTTTGACATACTTTTCTGATAAGAATTCGAATAATCTCATCCTTAAATTGCCCAACATTCGTTTACCTTTCAGATTGAGAACAGATGCTAGCTCCGTGGCTATTGGGACAGTCCTGTTGCAGGAATACAACAACATCCTGCATCCCATTTGTTTCATATCAAGAAAACTAAGGCCTCGAGAGCGGGCATGGTCCATTCCACAATTAGAGGCACTTGCCTTAGTAGAAAGTGTGACGAAACTATCCAGATACCTCCTAGGACGTCACTTTATCATCGAAACTGACAACAGTCCATTACGGTATATAAATGCCGGAGTACCATCCAACAATATGATTGCTCGCTGGTCCTTGAAGCTTCAAAATTACAGTTTCGAGGTTCGTCATATTTCAGGCAGAATCAATACAATTGCCGACCTTTTGTCCCGTTGTCCAACCGACCCAGTAAGCAATGTCTGAGTGCAGAGTGTACTAATACACTCAGAACAACACAGCCACCAATGAGTGAATGTTGTTTCTATTCACCTACTGTGTAAGGTCTATAATTAAAATTGTGATACGGTTAAAAAACCGACATGTATAATATACTTATTTTAATCAAGCCATGTAATGAGTGTAGTATAATTGTGTAGTGTGTGTTAGAAAGAGAACATTATTAATTGTAAATATACACCAAGAACAGTGTCACAGACGCTTAACCACTTACCAGAAGCGAACTTTACCATTTAACAGTGACAGCTGTGAGTGACTTTCTTCACCGTGATATTTTAACGACGTGTGCAAATGTGGACTGAACAGTGACTTCTACACCACCTCTGCATCGAATTTAATCCAAAATGTTCGACAGTTGAACATCGGAAATAAGAACATTCAATCTTTATCCAGAAGTTGTGAACACATCGGAAATAAGAACATTCCATCATAATCCGATAGTTGTGATACTAGAACATCAAACACGAACTTTGAGAACATTTAACTATCCGTTACAAAATAAAACGGGAGCATTGGTGTTCAAACCGTGTAACAGCAACTAAATTTTGCGTTTCGTGTGTACTTCCTGTGTAATTTAAAAAGTATAGCAAAATTAGCAGACGATATACAAATATTCAAAAACTTATGACGATTGTAAAATCCTTTTGAATGTATAAAATATAATACACCAATTGGGTACTTATTTAAATTGATTAGTGTAATCTTAGAATCATATCTTGATTAATGTATTCATATTACCGACTTTTTCTCGTTAATATGAAGAAACGTCAAGCAATGACGCTAAGAAATTAAATAATTATTGTAATTTATTGAATTTCTTGATTGTCAAAATTACTTCCCTTGCATTTACGAATTACACCAAGGGCCATAATTTGAAACATATTCATTAATGTGTATTGTATAAATAGACATTTTGTTGCGCAAATGGTTAACACACCGGGTAGGCGTCCACCAAGCATGGCAGAGAGCTGCCAACATTGCATACCAACATAAGAGCTCCTGGCCAAATGAGGTCAGATTTTGAGTGTTTAATGCGACTTATGTAAAGTCGTATTTCAGTCTGGCTAGATGGCTGTTGCAAAACAACCATATTATTACGTTTTTTTCCAAATTGCTGCGAAGTAGATGCGTGAAGCTGGTACTACTGATCTGACTGGGTATTATTGCAATGGAGGTAACCAGCCATCAGGGGGATGAAACCTGAGTTGTGTTAAAAGTTGTACTTCATTTGTCATTTCAATGCAACTTACATTTTTTGTATATATTTCCATGCCATATATGTATTTTCATGCATAACACTGGGAAAGAGTAGTCTCTGACATGAAGTTAACACTACCCCAGTATATACATACGTCATGAATGAAAGATGACATCTTTCATTGAGGTACCCGGGGAGAATTTCAGAGCCTAACATGGTATAGCTGTGCAGCAACATCGTTGCGACACCCGGCGGACAAGAATTGTCGGCGGACAAGATTGTTACCTGACACGCGACCAGCGGTCAGGCTGACGACAGACGCACGCAGGACACGTGACACCACTAGAGGCAGTGGGCAGTTGGCGTGCTAAGCTCAGACCGAGCTGGGACCGGGGACTGGACGGACATGTGCGATGAGAGCAAGGCGTTTGTGTGAATCTCCGTGATTGAAAGCCGAACGACTGATATCTTGAGCGTCAGACCTATGAGCTGTATTGTGGTTGTGAGCGTCGTGAGTTATATATTGTAGATTGTTGTAATTATCGTTCTGTATTTAATGTGGCAATAAATCCATAGAACTTGTGTTGCTGTGTCTTACGTCGAATCACGTTATACTTGTACTGTCTCACACGTGTTAGCTAACGAGCCAATTATAAGATCCTGACAGTAACCATGATGTTTAGATCGGTAACCATGATGTTGAGATAGGTAACCATGATGTAGACATCGGTAACCATGATGTAGACATCGGTAACAATGATGTTGAGATCGGTAACCATGATGTTGAGATCGGTAACCATGATGTAGACATCGGTAACCATGATGTTGAGATCGGTAACAATGATGTTGAGATCGGTAACCATGATGTATACATGGGTAACCATGATGCAGACATCGGTAACCATGATGTAGACATCGGCAACCATGATGTAGACATCGGTAACAATGATGTTGAGATCGGTAACAATGATGTTGAGATCGGTAACCATGATGTATACATCGGTAACAATGATGTTGAGATCGGTAACCATGGTGTAAACATCGGTAACAATGATGTTGAGATCGGTAACCATGATGTATACATCGGTAACCATGATGTTGAGATCGGTAACCGTGATGTTGAGATTGGTAACCGTGATGTTGAGATCGGTAACCATGATGTTGAGATCGGTAACCATGATGTTGAGATCGGTAACCATGATGTATACATCGGTAACCATGATGTTGAGATCGGTAACCATGATGTTGAGATCGGTAACCATGATGTTGAGATCGGTAACCATGATGTATACATCGGTAACCATGATGTTTGCCACGGAGTAACTATATATATTCTTCTATATCTTGATTGTTCTCCATTGGCAAGTTTGGCTTCAATTTTCTAGTATCCTTCTCAAATACAAGAACTGGAACTTTGTAACGAACTGTTTAATTATAATACATATAACACTGACAGAATGTCTTAATCTTTAGCCGAGGATTTATTTCTGGCAGCATCTCGTGAAACAGATGACCTGCAGGCATAATAGTGCCATCACACAGTCTGTCATCCCTACTCACACTCCCTCACCAAGCCTACAATTAATACAGACATGTCGCTTGTCATATTATAATCATTCGTAACAACATTCCTATCTATTATTAAATCTCCTAAAACCTTTAGACTTGATTACTCACGTCTGTCTATACTCAGTGCTGAATCATATTCATATTATAATCCGTCTCTTCTCCTTCTTTCCTTCTTCCTCTCCTTAATTATATGCATTCTCTTCCTTCGCTTCACTAGATCTTGTCCTCATCATAACAGTCTTCTTTCCATCCACCTGGTCCCCGTCTGTTTCTTTGTGACGCTTTTTATCACCAAGTCAGCTTTTGTGCGTTCAATGTGCACTATCCTTTTCTACTTCCCGATTACTGTATTATCAGTCCTGCGACACATGGCACATATGCCCCCCTGTCAATTTAAAATGTCGTAGACAATTTACCTATAAACTCAGTCTTCCAGTCTGTGACATGAGTCGCAGTAGTCGAACATAACTGTCATATTGGTCTATGGTCGCACATCTCCGTCTACATTGTCTACTAAAGGTCGCACATATCCGTCTACATTGTTCACTAAAGGTCGCACATAACTGTCCGTGTCTCTGCAATAAAGCGTATCCCTTATCCTTATAACCTCTTCTATTGTGAATAGTTGAACTGTTATGAACATCATCACCAAAAATTTTTTTTTTTTTTTTAATAAATTGGACACATCTCACATCTATCCCCGTAGACAATGTGTGGCTCCCAAACTCCTTTTTATCTCAGAGAATTGAAGTCCAGCATCACTAAGTCCCAATGTCTCCCCGGACATCCTTAGTGGCTCCTTAAATGTGTGTGTTCATTACATCCAGCCTCCACTGACATCATTGTTAAGTGAATCGCTCTTGCCTTCCCTGTGCATAATCATAGTCGACCTTCTCATACTCCACTGTGTGTATGACTTGACTACAGTTGACGTAACTTCTGTGCTTCGACTTCGACTGTTTCGTGTAACGCTTCATGTGGGGTTTGGTTTTCATATGTGCATATTTTTGTGGTTACTTTTTAATGTTGTTACTGTATATTCCTCGTTGACCTTTGTGGCTCATGAGTATGACTGCCTAATATTTACCTGCAATATTTAATCCTACTCTATCACATAATAATAGCAATATTAAATTAATCACCTAGATAGCTAATATTCCTTTCATTCCCATTCATCCTGTTCATGAGAATAAATGCATCTTACAGTTATGCATAATAACCCATGGAATAATACAATTGAAATAAAATCACCGAATAATCAAAATTAATCTAATTTCTTCATAAATTAAATCAGTAGTAACCTTTGCATCATGTGCCCTACCTATTTTGTTTACTAAACCTGTGGAATTTGTGTGAAAGTGTGCATAATATATGTGTATTGTCATGACAAAATAATAACAATACATCATGTAATACTGAAAAATGCATTAAACGAAATAATGACAAATCTTGTTATTTTCTATTGTTTGTCTTTTCAATTGTTTTGTCATGTCTTTTTTTTTTTTTTTTTTTTTTTCCAATCATTTGTTTTATTCTTTTCATTCATGACTTTATTTTTTTTCATTGTCCTGAATTTATATATATATTTTTTTTTTCAGGAATTCATCTTTTTTCGTTTTTTTCTGAATTTATTTTTTTTTCCCCATCTTTTTTTCAATTTTCATGAATTTCATTTTCAACAGCAATAAAATATTGTGGATGATGTGTACAAGCTGATCGACCATGTGAATTGTTGTATTGTATGTATATCTTATTAACGTACTGTGGTGTATGTGGTTGATTGATATGTTATATGTGTTTGACGTATTACGTGATTGTAACGAATTGTACTTTCTAAATCATACATGTAACTAGCTGTATATGTATTGTGTCGTTTAATTAGAATATAAGTGACATTTATAGACAGAAGAATTTCGACAGATTTATAAAGATAGAATTCAGTGTTCAAAACTACAATACTCCTCTGTCGCTGTGTGTACTGCATGTGAATCTAATGTATGTATCTGTCTTGAATAGTTTTAATCTATTTGATCTATGTTTCTTTAATGTGTAGAACTGGGCAGTGATTCTCATCTTCCTGTGTGACATATGTTGTTACTGATTTATAATCATCTATTTGACGTGTTCTTTCCTTCCGTTCTTCATCGGACAAACCTAGATATTTCCAATACCAATTCCAATTCCTTATTTTCACATCCCGTATTCTTTTGACAATTTGAGTTTCGGTAACACTTTGTTGTTTCCATTCTGTTAGTAAAGTGTTTGTGTTGGTATAATGGGTTTGTGACATCTTTGGTGGAGTTTCTTCATGCCAGTTTGATTTTGTATAATCTGCCATATCTGTTTGTCGTGGTTTGGCTGTCTTTTTCAACCGACGTTGTTGCATGTTGTTCTTTCTGTATGACACCTCGTCGTCTGAGCTCGACTCATATCTTATAGCTGCACATCCGTGTATATGATCTACCTTACTATTATCGAAATATGGTGTCAAGAATTGTTTAATCATTGCTGTGCTGTCACCAAATGAAGGACTAATACGTCTAAAATTTTCAATACCAAATTCAACTTTCTTACGTTCTGCTTGAGTTAATTATGTTCCTAACGGACATTATTAATATTCATTATCTATCTATTAATACAATAGCCACATAATAATAAATGGCAATGTTTTGCTAGCAATTGACCTCACTTCCTATAAGTAGTCATGATGTCAATTGAACCAAAACCTTGTATGTTTTAACCCAGTTTAGCAAAATTTATTCACCGGAAAATCTGAACTAAATTCGTTGAAATTATGCTTCATCGTAACCAAATCACCGTCGCGTGTCATTTACCCATACACGCGACAATGGTCAGGTGCCGATGCAACATGACTTCACATGTTGTTATCAATCATAAGCTATTATTACTTTTAAATCACACTTCTCCACAACAAACTATGTTATGTATCATTAACCCATACACATAACCATAGTCAATTGTACTAACCATCAAATATATTCAACACCCCGCATAGCTAGTCCCCCACCATATAACAATTGCCCATGTCATATGCTGGAAGGTTGCCCTACATGATGTGAACATATTCTGAGAAACGCTTCGTCACCACACAATGATTACCCACATCGTATGCTGGCAATGCATTCCTCCTGCTGTAAACAAACTCCATCGTGCCAGATTCACTTCGCCAGGTGTTATATCAGTGTCTGTTAATTTTCCACTGGACAAATGATTGCCAATTCTATTGTAGTCAACTACCAAAAACTACTTCTTCACTGAAATTGTATCGCCGTATGCCTTTCATCTGTATCTAAAATGCTACTTTAGTCCCAGCTCCGTTAAGCCGCACCTTTCACTTCAGGTGACAAAATCACCCAATGTGGACACACTTAATGTACACTAAATTAAATCGTTGTGTACTAACTTACAACAATATTATTATCAATATATATAAAATAATATAATAAATATGCGTGATACAGATCAAATTACACCGACAATCTAAAAAGATTAGCGTCTTGTGTATCTGCTCCTGTCCTTGTTCGTAGTGATCTGCAGATGTCAGTACTTGCTCTTTCAGCTACTGTCCTCTGTCACCATGATGTCGTTCTTCAGACAGGATGAAAAGCCTCTTCAGGTACCGACTGCTGTCAGGTTCACTCGTCTGTAGGTCAGCTGGTAAATCCCGAAACTGCTGATCACCGCTGTAATCTGCTTTCTGGAATGCAAAATGTCTGACACCCTATAAATAGTGTTCGTTATAGCGTTACAATGGTTGCCGTAAATTGACGTTGTGTATTGGCGACTGTAGGCTACATCCACGTATTAATGCCTGCCTATCAAATGTCTCGTGTCCTCAGAATTAAAAATGACTTATGTGTGTGTCTACTATTAACATAAGGTACACCTTAAAATGTTGTATAATTATTCATCCAAAACAATGTAGTCCAATGAGGTCCATAAAAATCTTCCAAAGATGGGAAATATTTTTATTCAGCGTGATGTACATATCATATTTCTTGTAGCTCTGAGTAAGTTTTCCTATGGAACGACTATAATTTTCGTACACTGTCACAAGCTTCACTATTTATCTTTCGGGCTTAGTCTCTGCCTGAACGGGCATTCATCTTATCCTCTGGGTCTAGTATCTACCGGAACGTGCACCCATGGTTGCCACGGAGTAACTATATATATTCTTCTATATCTTGATTGTTCTCCATTGGCAAGTTTGGCTTCAATTGTCTAGTATCCTTCTCAAATACAAGAACTGGAACTTTGTAACGAACTGTTTAATTATAATACATATAACACTGACAGAATGTCTTAATCTTTAGCCGAGGATTTATTTCTGGCAGCATCTCGTGAAACAGATGACCTGCAGGCATAATAGTGCCATCACACAGTCTGTCATCCCTACTCACACTCCCTTACCAAGACTACAATTAATACAGACATGTCGCTTGTCATATTATAATCATTCGTAACAACATTCCTATCTATTATTAAATCTCCTAAAACCTTTAGACTTGATTACTCACGTCTGTCTATACTCAGTGCTGAATCATATTCATATTATAATCCGTCTTTTCTCCTTCTTTCCTTCTTCCTCTCCTTAATTATATGCATTCTCTTCCTTCGCTTCACTAGATCTTGTCCTCATCATAACAGTCTTCTTTCCATCCTCCTGGTTCCCGTCTGTTTCTTTGTGACGCTTTTTAACACCAAGTCAGCTTTTGTGCGTTCAATGTGCACTATCCTTTTCTACTTCCCGATTACTGCATTATCAGTCCTGCGACACATGGCAATGTTGAGATCGGTAACCATGATGTTGAGATTGGTAACCATGATGTAGACATCGGTAACCATGATGTTGAGATCGGTAACCATGATGTTGAGATCGGTAACCATGATGTAGACATCGGTAACCATGATGTAGGCATCGGTAACCATGATGTAGACATCGGTAACCATGATGTTGAGATCGGTAACCATGATGTAGGCATCGGTAACCATGATGTAGACATCAGTAACCATGATGTAGGCATCGGTAACCATGATGTAGACATCGGTAACCATGATGTTGAGATCGGTAACCATGATGTAGGCATCGGTAACCATGATGTAGGCATCGGTAACCATGATGTAGGCATCGGTAACCATGATGTAGACATCGGTAACCATGATGTTGAGATCGGTAACCATGATGTTGAGATCGGTAACAATGATGTTGAGATCGGAAACCATGATGTTGAGATCGGTAACCATGATGTTGAGATCGGTAACCATGATGTTGAGATAGGTAACCATGATGTATACATCGGTAACCATGATGTTGAGATCGGAAACCATGATGTTGAGATCGGTAACCATGATGTTGAGATCGGTAACCATGATGTTGAGATCGGTAACCATGATGTTGAGATCGGTAACCATGATGTTGAGAGAGGTAACCATGATGTTAAGATAGGTAACCATGATGTTGAGATCGGTAACCATGATGTTGAGATCGGTAACCATGATGTTGAGATAGGTAACCATGATGTTGAGATAGGTAACCATGATGTTGAGATAGGTAACCATGATGTTGAGATCGGTAACCATGATGTTGAGATCGGTAACCATGATGTTGAGATCGGTAACCATGATGTTGAGATAGGTAACCGCGACGTAGATTTGACACCACTATCTCAACGGACGTATCGTCACTTCTTCATGTTCTTGTTTTTGTTCTTCTTCTTCCTACTCTTGCTCCTCCTCCTCCTCCTCCTCCTCCTCCTTTTTCTTCTTCCTTCCCCTACTCCACTGTCTTTTTCTTCTTCAACTTACTACTCCTCCCCCCCCCCCGCCCCTGCTTGTGCCTGGTTTGGAGCATATGTCAAATATCGTGGTCCTCCAATCCTCTCATGTCATATGTTACAATGAAGCCTATGTTGGTTATATAATTATTCGCTGCTCATTTGTTTAACCGCTCCACATAATATCTTTCTTAAGTTCTTTTGCTGTGTATTTGCACGCCTTATGGTTCATTTCTCTATTCCATTTTTTTGTAAAAAATTCGCATATCCTTTACAGGACATCGCTGTCAACAGCAGCCTCTTTCAGCTCTCTGTTGATTTCTTGGCAAGATTACGCTCAGTAGTTTGCCATTGCTTTCTGAACGGCCGGCTCAGTTATCCCGCAAGTCACCAGCGGGCGTCGAACCGCCTCCAGCTCTCGCCCGCTACGAGACTCTGCGTGATAAACGGGATTACGGAGAAAGTGTTGTAACCCCTCGGTCAGAGAGACCGGCTCTCTATTCCATACTGTTCTCAATATGTTCCTCAAGTCTCACGTGACCTCCTTTGACAGTTTTATAAGTTATCCGTAAGAACAATTGCAGCTGTCAATGCCTCGATGGTAGCTTTCATCCTTGTTCACGATATTCCCACAACCCCTTTAAAATATGCATCCCTATTTGCCTACCATTTCTTTGTCATTTCATTACTCATTATCGGACACTGACGTTCATACAGGACGGGACACACATAACCTTTCAGCGAGTAGATAAATGTCCTTGTGATGTTTCGATTTTCCTTGACTTTGCTCATTCTGGTGAAAGAGCGCCTGTATATAGCTATTCGTTTCATTATCATTGTCAAAGCCTTCATGGAATGTTCCTTCTCAGTTTATATATTTTAACAGATTGACCCTTTGATTGTGGATCTAACTCCCCGCAACAATCAGACATCGTATCAATGTCATTAATATGCAAATGAAATCACAGTATTTACGGGAGGAAATAACTCTTTCGCGTTCCAGAACGTAAACAGCTCTATCTTGAACCAGATAAGAAGAAGAGAAAAAGAAATCCATTGTATCACTACACCCAAGCGTCATCAGAGATTTTTTACTACCAGCCGATCATTCTTTGTGATATCGCAATCTAGGAATCTGCACTTCTGTAACATCAACTACTGAATATTGATTCCCTATTGTGTGTGTCCCTCATTCAGGCACTTGTAATTTGATAACTATATTTGATTTGCGCGCCAGATTACCCATTCTTGTTGACGACTTGTCAAAATGCTAACGATGTCTGGCAAAATATCTCGTTGCACTTGGATTTTTATGTGTCTGAGTTGTGATAAGAAGTCAGTGCAAATCGATATTGCATGCTATCTGATGAATACAGTTAGGGGGCCCGCCCGGTATTTACATGATATGCATTCATAACCATATTAGTATTCCATGTGGTTTAATGTGGTTTGTTCGGGGGACAAGAAAAATGCATTGGCCTGTCGTCTTATGCCGAATGCATTCCGAAGGTGTCAAAGGAGTACTAAAGGATACACATTGGCGGTAGGAATATCGAAACATGTATTTTAAACATATATGATCTACACTCAGGGTGTGTTAACATTTGTTTTGACGTATTGTATGTAGGTTTTATTGTGGAGAAAGTCGGAGCAGGCCGCCAGACTACTACTTTTAGTTGTTTGATTGGTGTGTTGGTGGATGGGTTCATTATCTAGTGGGTTGGTTGATAGGATGCTGGATGGGTTCATTAACTAGTGGGTTGGTTGAATTGGTGGATTAGCTTGTGGGTTGGTGACTGGGTGGATTAGCTTGTGGGTTGGTGGATGAGTGATGGATGGGATGATTAGCT
>OY992894.1:22503752-22516252 GCA_963921405.1 Cepaea hortensis | reverse complement strand
CGAATGTCTACAGGTGTCAAGTTGAAATAGAGACTCAGCAACTCTCTACAGGTGTCAAGTTGATCTACAGACTCAACAACTCTCTACAGGTGTCAAGTTGATCTACAGACTCAGAAACTCTCTACAGGTGTCAAGTTGATCTACAGACTCAGCAACTCTCTACAGGTGTCAAGTTGATCTAGAGACTCAGCAATTCTCTACAGGTGTCAAGTTGATCTAGAGACTCAGCAATTCTCTACAGGTGTCAAGTTGATCTAGAGACTAGCGACCAAATAACCTCATCAATGGGGCTGTGCTGCAGGGCTCTCCTTCGATTCTCCATCCCAGAAAGCAGCGCGGGGTGTAGAAGACCGGTACTGGAACTTTACATCTACAGAGAGGTATAATAAAATATGCCAGATCATCTTTGTGTGTTTACTCGCTTTGCACTCAAGCGTAGTCCATACACCTGCAACTACTTCTAGTGCACTGGGCTGATGTTTGCATTAGCTTTCTCTTTTACCAGCGTCCCTCGCCATCAGGCGAACCCACTCCGACTTGAAAAATACTTGTAATTTACGTCCCCAAGTTAAGGATGAGAAGTCACCATTTTAGTCCAACTGATCCGTGTAAGGGTTGAACCCGATACCTATGCACCAATACACCAGAACTTTAAGAACGAACGTTCTTATCCATTTGGCCAAGCTGACCATGATTCAGCTCAACATCGGGTATTTGGGCTTTGGAAATGACTGGAATTATGACTAGATTGATAGCGTTTCCTCCACAGGTTTAGATATTTTACTTTAGACAGACTCCAGCCCGACGCCAAGAGGGAAACACCTACCTCCACGGAAATGATCAGTTCCACACCCGTGAGAGGTTTAGTACTCTTCAATGAAAACGTCACGGGGAGAAAAAAAAGTAAAGTACCTTTTTAACGCCCTAAGGCCCATTGGGAATATGGTCCTGGACCCATATTTCCAAAGGCCAGTCGGCCCCAGGTGGGTGCTGTGGTCAGTAATTCATCGACCGTCTTTACTTCCCAAGACACTTTCTGGTGTCTGTTTTAGGCTGGGTAAGTCTGAGTCCATTTACAGAAGTCATCCTCGATGCAGAATGGAACCCATGACCTCCAGGCTACCACTCGGTATGACCGAGTGGATCTGCTGAACACTCAGCCTCTCTAGTTGTTTAACTACAGTGAGCCTTTGTGGCACAGTGCTGAGCACTCTTGCCTGTAAACACAGTAGTCAGGTCGCGATTCTCTGTGGTGACTACAGGATGATTTTCTGGAAACTTCGAAGGAAAGGTGGTGAGGTGTGAAATCACCATTCCCTTGTTTTCATTGTAATAATCATAATTCCGCTGTCTTCATTGTAACAAACATTCAGCATTCCACTGCCCTCATAGTGACAGACAATCACCATTCCACTGTCCTCATTGTAACAGACAATCAACATACCACTGTCCTCATTGTAACAGACAATCACCATTCCACTGTCCTCATTGTAACAGACAATCAACATACCACTGTCCTCATTGTGACAGACAATCACCATTCCACTGTCCTCATTGTAACAGACAATCAACATACCACTGTCCTCATTGTAACAGACAATTAACATTCCATTGTCCTCATTGTAACAGATAATTACCATTCCACTGTCCTCATTGTAACAGACAATCACCATTCCACTGTCCTCATTGTAACAGACAATCATCATTCCACTGTCCTCATTGTAACAGACAATCACCATTCCACTGTCCTCATTGTAACAGACACTCACCATTCCACTGTCCTCATTGTAACAGACAATCATAATTCCACTGTCCTCATTGTAACAAACAATCACCATTCCTCTGTCCTCATTGTAACAGACAATCACTATTCCACTGTCCTCATTGTAACAGACAATCACCATTCCACTGTCCTCATTATAATAGACAATCACCATTCCTCTGTCCTCATTGTAACAGACAATCACTTTTTCACTGTCCTCATTGTAACAGACAATCACCATTCCACTGTCCTCATTGTAACAGACAATCACCATTTCACTGTCCTCATTGTAACAGACACCATACCACTGTCCTCATTGTAGCAGACAATCACCATTTCACTGTCCTCATTGTAACAGACAATCACCATTCCACTGTTCTCATTGTAACAGACAATTACCATTCCACTGTCCTAATTGTAACAGACCATGAACATTCCAATGTCCTCATCGTAACAGATAATCTACAGTCCTCTGTCCTCAATATAACAGACAATCACAGTTTCACTGTCCTCATTGTAACAGACAATTAACATTCCACTGTCCTCATTGTAACACACAATCACTATTCCACTGTCCTCATTGTAACAGACAATAACCATTCAACTGTCCTCATTGTAACAGACAATAACCATTCCACTGTCCTCATTGTAACAGACAATCACTATTCCACTGTCCTCATTGTAACAGACAATAACCATTCCACTGTCCTCATTGTAACAGACAATCACCATTCCACTATCCTCATTGTAACAGACAATCACCATTCCACTGTCCTCATTGTAACAGAAAATTAACTTTCCACTGTCCTTATTGTAACAGACAATCACCATTCCACTGTCCGCATTGTAACAGACCATGAATATTCCACTGTCCTCATTGTAACAGACATCACCGTTCCACTGTCTTCATTGTAACAGACAATCACCATTCCACTGTCCTCATTGTAACAGACCATGCATATTCCACTGTCCTCATTGTAACAGACAATCACCATTCCACTGTCCTCATTGTAACAGACAATTACCATTCTACTGTCTTCATTGTAAAATACAATCACCATTCCACTGTCTTCATTGTAACAGACAATTAACATTCCACTGTCTTCATTGTAACAGACACTTAATATTCCACTGTATTCATTTTAACAGACACTTAACATTCCACTGTCTTCATTTTAACAGACAATCACCATTCCACTGTCTTCATTGTAACAGACAACTAACATTCCACTGTCTTCATTGTAAAATACAATCACCATTCCACTGTCTTCATTATAACAGACAATTACCATTCTACTGTCTTCATTGTAAAATACAATCACCATTCCACTGTCTTCATTGTAACAGACAATTAACATTCCACTGTCTTCATTGTAACAGACACTTAACATTCCACTGTCTTCATTGTAACAGACAATCACCATTCCACTGTCTTCATTGTAACAGACAACTAACATTCCACTGTCTTCATTGTAACAGACAATTAACATTCCACTGTCTTCATTGTAACAGACAATTACCATTCTACTGTCTTCATTGTAAAATACAATCACCATTCCACTGTCTTCATTGTAACAGACAATTAACATTCCACTGTCTTCATTGTAACAGACACTTAACATTCCACTGTCTTCATTTTAACAGACAATCACCATTCCACAGTCTTCATTGTAACAGACAATTAACATTCCACTGTCCTCATTGTAACAGACGATTAACATTCCACTGTCTTCATTGTAACAGACAATCACCATTCCACTGTCTTCATTGTAACAGACAATTAACATTCCACTGTCCTCATTGTAACAGACAATCACCATTCCACTGTCTTCATTGTAACAGACAATTAACATTCCACTGTCCTCATTGTAACAGACAATAAACATTCCACTGTCGTCATTGTAACAGACAATCACCATTCCACTGTCCTTATTGTAACAGACAATCACCATTCCACTGTCCTCATTGTAACAGACAATCACCATTCCACTGTCCTAATTGTAATAAACAATCAGCATTTCTTTGCTTTCATTGTACCAGGCAATCAAAAAATCCTCTGTCCACACTGAAACAGACAGTAATGTCGTCATTTAACAGACAATAACAATGTATCTGCTCTCATAGTCACAGATAACAACAATTTCTCTGCCCTCATTGTAAAAGACAGTCAACGTTTCATTGTCCTCATTGTCACAGACAATCAACATTAATCTGTCCTCAGTGTCAGAGACAATACATTTTTCTCTGCCCTGATTAAAATAGACAATTAAATAAATTACCTGCCCTCATTGTAACAGACAGTCAACATTCCCCTGCCCTCATCGAAACAGACAATCAGCATTCTTCTGCCGTAACTGAAACAGACAATCGACATTCTTCTGCCGTCATTCCTCTGCCCTCATTGAATCAGACAATCAACATTCCTCTGCCCTCATAGAAACAGACAATCAACATTCCTCTGCCCTCATAGAAACAGACAATCAACATTCTTCTGCCCGAATAATGACAGACATTTCTGGGCTCACGTTGTTTTAACCACACACCCACTCTAGGATTAGCAGATGACACCGTGGGACTCTACAAACAACAATACAGTGTCAACCTAGTGTCTACTCATTACTACTTGGCCTCCATCTTTGTGTTATTACGTTAACTTCTTCAGACCTACACTGTACTAATTAAAAGTACACCTTTTTGGGTTTATCACCATCGTCGATATCATCTGTTCATCGTTACGATTAGCATCATCATGATCATAATCGTCAAAGTCATAATTATCATCATGTTGGTTAGTAGTAAGACAGGTGATGAAATAGTCTGATCATTTCCCTCAACTACTCCCTATTCTCGGCAATTCTCTTTCAGGTGTGCTAAGCCCCATTCCCCATTGTTCTCATTAACGTATTCCTAGGAAAATAATGTGGTTTCCCCTTGACTTCCATATGCATCTGAGAGGCATCTGACAGCAATTTATGTCTGCTCATAAACCTTTTTTTTTTACACGCTTTGAGGCTTATTGAGTACATAATTATAACCCCATATTTTGTATAGACCAATCAGCAAGCGATGGGTGACGTGGTAGATATCACGTGGGCCGCCGCTACTTTCCATAAAACTTCCTGGTACTTGATTTATGCAGGGGCAGGGCTATCTACGTATATCGGTGCAAACTCAGTCCTTTGAATTGTGGTTGCTTCATTTTACGGATACAAAGTGTTAAAGTAACGAATGTCTGGAATCGACTCATCTTATCTCATTGTAGGTCAGCATGGCCGAATGGATAAGAACGCGTGTTCTTAAACATCCGGCCTGCTGATGCCGAGGTAAGGGGTTCAACCCCTACACCGAACAGTTGAAATAAAATGTTGACCTGTCGTCCTTGACTTAGGGAGGTACATTATAAGAACCTCTGAAGTCGGAGTGGGTTCGCCTGATGGCGAGGGTCACTGTTAATAAGGAAAGCTAACCCACATGCAAAATTCAGTCCAGCACTACTAGAAATAGTGTGTATGGACTACGCTTGAGTTCAAAGCGAGTGAGCGCAAAAAAACAAATCTCATATGGTCTCATCTCGTCTCAACTTGTTCATCTTGTACCCTGCGGTGTCTAGATGAAGAATAAATAGCCTGAGAGTGCCCGCTTATGGGCTTCATGAATCGAGATTCCCATGGATTCTATTATTCCCTCTGTCCATCGGTTTCAAAGAGGGCCTCTATTTCTGATTCCATTTAGTCTGTACATCATTGCTTATTGCAGTATACTGTCAGTTTGCAGCCTGAGTTAATTTATCAGCACGCCAGAAACCAGGGAATGAGCATTCATTATCTGTTGCTGTAATTATGTTGATGAAGGATGACAATTGGGTTACACAATTCACAGTGCTAGTGTTTACCCAATTTACCGATGATGTTTCAGCATTCACTGTCGCACACAAATACATCTGTTACATGTTAGACTTCCCACGAAGCTGCCAATTAGCTCGCTCTCCCTGCCGGTTCTCAAACTGTTTTCTCTGGGTTGCAGTCAGCAATAAGAAAACTTGTTTAGTTTGTAAAGGATCAGGTTTCGTGCACACATGAATAGTGTATTTATGGTTGAGTTCCTTCCACAGTTCACACAAGGAGAATTTTAACGCCGTGCACGAGCTCTGTAGCAATGATAAGGTTGCGCGCGTGTGTACACTAAAACCAAACATTCCTCTTCTTCTTTCGTCCTTTAACTCCCATTGGTCTATAGAGTCTCAACTAACTCACTCCGAACCCTCCCATCCTTAGCTATCATGCAGCCCCGTCCAAATCGTCACACATTATCCAGTTATGTTTCTACCTTGTTCTCCATGTGCTCTTAGTTCATACTCTACATCCTTTCCCCTGTAGATTCCCTACAAAGGCCCTTCTAATTATACCATTTTCATGTTGTCTCAACATATGTCCTATCTTTGTTTAAAATTCGCATATCCTTTACAGGACATCGCTGTCAACAGCAGCATCTTTCAGCTGATTGTTGATTTCTTGGCACGATTACGCTCAGTAGTTTGTCATTGCTTTCTGAACGGCCGGCTCAGTTATCCCGCAAGTCACCAGCGGGGGTAGAACCGGTCCCAGTTCTCGCCCGCCACGAGACTCTGCGTGATAAACGGGATTACGGAGAAAGTGATGTAACCCCTCGGCCAGAGAGACCGACATGTCCTATCTAGTTATACCATTTTCATGTTGTCTTAACATGTGTCCTATCTAGTTTGACCATTTTCATGTTGTCTTAACATGTGTCCTATCTAGTTATACCATTTTCATGTTGTCTTAACATGTGTCCTATCTAGTTATACCATTTTCATGTTGTCTTAACATGTGTCCTATCTAGTTATACCATTTTCACGTTGTCTTAACATGTGTCCTATCTAGTTTTACCATTTTCATGTTGTCTTAACATGTGTCCTATCTAGTTTTACCATTTTCATGTTGTCTTAACATGTGTCCTATCTAGTTTTACCATTTTCATGTTGTCTTAACATGTGTCCTATCTAGTTTTACCATTTTCATGTTGTCTTAACATGTGTCCTATCTAGTTATACCATTTTCACGTTGTCTTAACATGTGTCCTATCTAGTTATACCATTTTCATGTTGTCTTAACATGTGTCCTATCTAGTTATACCATTTTCATGTTGTCTTAACATGTGTCCTATCTAGTTATACCATTTTCATGTTGTCTCACCATTTGTCCTATCTAGTTTTACCATTTTCATGTTGTCTTAACATGTGTCCTATCTAGTTTTACCATTTTCATGTTGTCTTAACATGTGTCCTATCTAGTTATACCATTTTCACGTTGTCTTAACATGTGTCCTATCTAGTTATACCATTTTCATGTTGTCTTAACATGTGTCCTATCTAGTTATACCATTTTCATGTTGTCTTAACATGTGTCCTATCTAGTTTTACCATTTTCATGTTGTCTTAACATGTGTCCTATCTAGTTTTACCATTTTCATGTTGTCTTAACATGTGTCCTATCTAGTTATACCATTTTCACGTTGTCTTAACACGTGTCCTATCTAGTTATACCATTTTCATGTTGTCTTAACATGTGTCCTATCTAGTTATACCATTTTCATGTTGTCTTAACATGTGTCCTATCTAGTTTTACCATTTTCATGTTGTCTTAACATGTGTCCTATCTAGTTTTACCATTTTCATGTTGTCTTAACATGTGTCCTATCTAGTTATACCATTTTCACGTTGTCTTAACATGTGTCCTATCTAGTTATACCATTTTCATGTTGTCTTAACATGTGTCCTATCTAGTTATACCATTTTCATGTTGTCTTAACATGTGTCCTATCTAGTTATACCATTTTCATGTTGTCTCACCATTTGTCCTATCTAGTTATACCATTTTCATGTTGTCTCACTATTTGTCCTATCTAGTTATACCATTTTCATGTTGTCTTAACATGTGTCCTATTCAGCGTCTTTTTTTCCACCTCTTGATTCACTTTTATTCGTCTAGTTTTCTTCAGGAGCACCACATTAGTGATTCTGTCATACCATTTCATTACTTCTATTAAGCGCAAGAACTTGTTAATGAATGTTTGTAATTTCTTTGTAATAATTTTCTTCGTTCTCCACGTTTCTGATCCAAACACCAGCACTGATTTAACACTACAATTAAATATTCTAGGCTTGGTGCTCAGTTAATTTCTGTTCACTCCCACAAATTTCCCAGTGCTGTACAAGCTCCTTTTATACCTTTTGCATTCTAATTCCATTATCTTTATTTGTTCTCACATCTTTGTCTAAACTGCAACGTACATGGGTTTACGATTAAGCCAATTGAAGTAAGACCACACCGGATATAACTATTCTTTTTATGGATCATCATCACCCGGTGGTTTGTTTCTGTTGAGGTAACTCCTTCCCCCGACCCCACCACCACCTGTAACAGCTTTTCGAAATGTCTCTCTGTCATATGCCAGATGTCCTGTCACAGTTGCTGCCATGTCTCAATCTGTCACATCTTGAATCCGTCTATGTTCTGGTCCTCCTCTTCCCGTCTTCCCCGGCACACCTCCCTCCATAGTTTATTTGGGAGTCGATTTTGTATCTGTTATCTGTTGGGGCATCATCTTTGCACTCCGGACAAGTCCATGGGTGCTCAGATTCCCCCTCCTCCCACTTATGTATCTGCCTCCGGCGGCTAATTGTGCCAGTTATTTATTGGTTGACGAGCTCCTCGTTCTCCCGATATGCCTCTAGTGTCTGGTCGTGCCAATTCTTACTCCCAAATCTCTCATTCTTGACAACTATGTTGATTCACTGGCGTCAAAGTCATCCGTTCTCGACATGACTCAAATGGCGTTAATAACATCGGTACGATCCATAGACTGACCATCTGCAAGGGTTTTAAAATGTGAACTTTAGTCTAGGCAACGCCTTGTTCGGTTTACTTTCACTATATTCCAACTACCGATATAATTTTACTGTACACATGGAATCTCCGATTGTTTCGTCCTTTGTTGAGAAGAATCCTCGTTGGTCCACTGAAACCCACCTTGGCGGGAGACATTCGCGAACGACGCCGAAGTTGAATGTGAGGTGAAAACGTGATTTAGAAAACAGAGCACGCATTTCTATGCAGCCGGTTTGGGAGGACTGATAAAACGATGGGATAAGTGCATCAATGTTGGTGGAAATAATTATGTTGAGAAAAAAAGGGACAATGTATGTATACAAATAAACTGGTTTTAAGTTGTTATCATATTTAGTTATTTTTCTACAGCCATTTACGAGGGTCAGACACAGAGTGATGCACAACGTGTTTTATGTTTTTGCTTTGTTGTTGTTGTAAATTTTAAATCAGTGAATAATAAAGACGGAAAAAAAAATATTTTGCACACTTCTAATATGGAATATCTATATTGTTTGCATGAAACTGCGCCACAGTTATAGAATTAGAGCAACTACAGTTATGTATTAATGGACAACTTGAGTTACAAACAGCGAACTATAATTGCATTTCTGGCTGTGGAAAAAGAAACTGGTGCTTTGCTGTGTATGGGAGTTGTGTAGTCGGTAAGGGCACACTCAGTTGCTGGGTTCAGAGAGTTAACGTTTCAGAAAGTGAAGAGACGGAGCCGCATGATCTTCCACGCTCGGGATGTTTTGTCCTGGTGACCACACGAGACATGCTGAACCGCGCTGATGCCATTATTCGTGATCCTAGACGCATTTCAAGTCAAAAACTGACCTTATAGCTGTCAATAAGCAAGGAAAGTGAGATTTACAGTTTTACAACTCTTGCATATTCAAAGGTTTCAGCAATATGGGTTCAGCGAAGTCCCACAAGTGAGCACAGATTTCAAAGGAAGACAATTTGTTCTGAAATGTTGGAGCGTTTCGTTGCTGAGGAAGAGCACGTTAGGTCAAAGATCTTTACAGGTGACGAAACCTAGGTTTCTTATTTCGTGCTTGAGGCGAAAATGTAGTCAATGGAGTGGCATCATCCACAATCACCAAAAATAAAGAAATTCAAGACTGTTGTTCAGCACGAAAGGTTATGATCACCGTATTTTAGGACACTGATAGTACGATTCTTGTGGAAGTGATACCAATAGGTGAGACAATTAGTTCTGAAGTTTATTTCAAAAGATTACAAAATGTCAATAAGCAGCCAGCAAAGATCGACCTAACTAAAACCCAACAGAACTGATGCCCCAATACGACAATGCACGCTCTCAAACAAGTCAGAAAACATGAGAGGCAATTATCAAATTGGGTCGGACTTTACTCTGTCATCCATCCTATAGCCTCGATCAGGTTTCCTCCGACGTGTATCTGTTTGCTCCACTTAAACATGCACTCCGCGGGGCAAGGTTTGATGATGATGAGGCTGTGACTCATGCTGTGAAGAAATGGCAACAGGAGCAGGACCACACCTGGTAGTCATGGCAAGTATTGTTTCTGACGGAAGGCTATACAAGTTGATGGCGATTTTGTAAACAAATAGTATGTTTAGAAGAAATGGTCGTGAATAATGTTTGTAAATGTCATTTATTTTGAATACATCGTTACCGAAAAAAAAAAAAAAAACTTTCTTGAAGCCACAGAAATATGCATTTACAGGGGAATATTGAAACTACCACATAAATAAGGGTTTACACAAGAATGTTGACACTACTACAGATATATAGGTTTACAGGGGAATATTGAAACTACCACAGAAATAAGGGTTTACACAAGAAAGACACTACTACAGAAATATGGGTTTACAAGGGAATATTGAAACTACCACAGAAATAGGAGTTTACAGGGGAATATGAAACTACTGTCAAGGACCCACGGTACTGCATAGCCAGCGTTAGACAGGAGACAGGTTAGTTGCAGGATAACAGGGCAGGTAGCCAGGGGTCCATGACAAAGTTCAAGGATAGTAACATAGAGTACGGGGAAACCGGTACTCGGGTTAGACCCGTGTCCAGCGGACACCACGTGACTCACGGGCTGGAAGAAGCCGTGAACTGGCGAAACGTACCTGTTTTGGGACAATATAAAATGACACTCTTTACCGCAGTTCCACCTAATTTTATTCTGTTTTGGGACAGACGGGTTTAGGACTTCGAGACGGACAGACATAGGGCTGTGGCTGTGACTCTTGAGTGTTGTGTTCTGATAGTTGGATCGTCTGTGTGACAGAGTTTGTAGAGTTAACTATGGTCGACTTGGGAAGCGTGTATTGCGAGACAGCGTGAGCTTTGTAATATACTATGGATGATTACAATGTTATTACGATATTTGTGTGAGTGTTGCGTGTTGCGGGAACGCAAGCCGTGCGAGATGCCGCACGTAGATATTATTATTGAATAAATTATTTTACAATTACAACTGCTGAGCGTGCGAGTGCCATTTCTGTATGCATGTAATTGTTTCACCTCTGTCCTGAAATGGGGTTACATATTAATGTTGAAACTACCACAGAAATATGGGTTTACAGAGGAATGTCAACTACCATAGAAATATGGATTTGCAGAAAATTTTTAATAACCACAGAAATGTGGGTTTATAGAGGAATGTTGAATCTACGACAGTCAGCCAGAATGACTAATCTAAACGGTTTGAAAAATGCCAAGACACAAAGATAACTTATCACAAACATCAAAAGAAGACAATAAACATGTTAACCATAATACGAGAACAGAAAAACTGGAGGATATTTTAACAACTGGTAAGATTAATGGAATACGAGACAGACAACGACAGATGACGAAGGATTTAAAAAAAAAAAAAAACAGACTTTCATTATGACATGGACAGAAGGGATACATTCTGCCGGAGAGAGACTGTTGTCAGGAGGCATAATTGCAGATCCTTGCTGACAAAAATTCATGCATTTGAATGTTCAGCTTGCTTTGTGTCCTCAACAGACACGAAAACTGCTCGCTGGGCATACTAACTTGTCGTTAAGTGCATAAATACACGCGGAATCACCTTTGAAATCGGAGTGGGTTCGCCTGATGGCGAGGGACGCTGGAAAAATGAAAAGCTAATCCACACGCAAAATGCAGCCCAGAGCTACTAGAAAGTAGTGTGTATGGACTACACTTGAGCCGAGCACCCCCCCCCCCCCCCTTCCGTCCTCCACCCAAAAAGAACAAATAAACAAAAAACAAACAAAAACAAACGAAACAAAACCCAACAACAACAACAACAACAACAACAACAACAACAACAACAACAACAACAACAACAACAACAAATGGCGGTATCTTGAAATGTTGGCAGAATACTAGACCCAGCCAAGGAGTCCGATGTGTTTGTGTGTTTGTTATTTGACCTTGCCAGGTTAATATACGTTTCTTTGACTCATTGTGGAATTAAAATGGCTAGGTACAAACTCTGTTCATATTTCATTCCTGTGAATGAATAACACACACACACGCGCGCGCGCGCGCACGCACACACCGAGAAGTAGAATAGGCAAGCTTTACTAGAACATAATCACAAGTAATAAAATGTACGTTGCGGCCAAAGTCTTCGTCAGCACACACACAACAAACACACACCGATAAAACCATATAATCACCGTATATACACATTTAAGTTACTCATCTCTTTTCTTGTCATGGACTTTATAGGTGTGTGGTTGAATAGCTTGTGTATTGTATTTTATTCCTTTAGGTTTGGGTGGATGATAAATCTGTCAAACCTTGTAGGAGTGACTAGTTGGCCGTCCGTAGAAGCATA
>OY992894.1:22438752-22498752 GCA_963921405.1 Cepaea hortensis | reverse complement strand
CTGTATGTCATCACTCGACTCGTCGGGCTATCGAGAACAAGTCGCCTAATTTGAAGCTTGACACGTGCTAGAAAATGGCACGTGGCAAAAACAACCCCACTAGACACCCGACATTCAAAATGAGCGGCGTGGAAGCCGCCATGACTATCACGAAGATTGAATAAGAGAACCTTCCTGTAACCTGCAGCAAAACGCCAGAACCTGAAGCAACATTAAAGGAAGCTGCCACGCCTACACCAAATGAAGCCGCTCTTGTCACTGCTCCGACGCCGGAGATTACGTTCACAACTGAAGACAACAGAAGCGGAGAAGTCCACAACAACACTATTGAGAAGCAACCAAGTAGTTCAACAAAGATCTCCACATCGGAGTAAATCACAACAGAGGACTTCACCGGCAAAATCCTGCTGAAGCAAATCAGCGTGGGGGAGGCCAAACATGTCGGCGCTACCAACAGACAAGATACTGAGTCTGTTGGAAAAAGAGCTTGGAAGAAACAGCATCTACGAGCTGCGTAAGTCACTGATGGAGTAGTGGTCTCCATCAACAAAAACCCAAAGACCACCGCACTAATGCAGAAGATATCACAAAACGAGAATGCCGACATCAAGCTACCCCACGGAATCACAGTAGAAGCCACCCGACACCGCATGATGAAACGATGGGTCATTAAACGAGTCAAGACCCATCTCACCATCGACCAGATCAGGGAGATGCTGACGAGAGAGAACCGAAAACTCAAGATCACCAGCGCTGAGAAGATCATCGGCAAGAACAAAATTCCCTCCACAGTCGTCTTTGTAACATCGGAGGACCGAGTGATCCCTCAAATCATTATATGGGACAGGGAAAACCAAGTTCCAGAGCACTACATACCGAGAGTGCTGCAGTGTTCTAAGTGCCAAAAGTTCTGGCACACCTGTGCCACCTGCAAGAGTGAGGTAGAGGTATGTAGATACTGCTCTGGCCCCCCCCCCCCCCATCCATACAGTCAGTGCCAGCATGCAAAGACCGATACGGACTTCAAGAGGCCTAACACCAACAGAAAGTGCACCAACTGCCTCGGCAACCACGGCGCCAGGTACCTCGGCTGCCCCTGCCACCAAGACAGCAAGGAAGCCATGGAGATTGACATCAAAACTAACCTGCCCTATAAAGAGGCCATGAGGTAGTACGAGGCCACCAATCGACTTACAAAAAGTGACAAAGCACAACTTGAAGGTCAACTGAAGGACCCGAGATCCAAGTTCAAATGCATGGAGGAAGAAACAGACATGACACAAGAGACACAGTTAACAGTATTATCAGCTGTTCAGAGCATCCTGGACGAACTTAATCAAGGTCAGCAGAAGATTGAGCAGGTGCCGCTCGAGTGGCTGCAATAAAGACTGAAACAGACGAAACTCTAGCAAAAATTAAAGAAGAAAGAGAAAAGACAAAATAAACGCTTAAATAGATCCAAGAAGAAAGAGAACAAATAGAACTGCTCAAGTCACAGAAAGAAACATCCGAGCCAGAAAATGCAATGACCCAGACAGAAGAATCAACAGATGAAGAAATAAATCTGGATGAAAACGGCTACCCAACTGAAGCCGCATAGGCTAAGATTCCTACCCGCTCTCCACCAAGAATGAACCACCAAGGCGCCCACGATACACGAAATCAAAGAAGACCGAGAAGATTCGAAGCTAGACTAAGACGGGTAAATAGATGGAACACCAGGAGAGACGACCACTGGTAAAACTCCCTGAAGGAAACAGTGCCATATGACAGGGTGGGTACACAATTACTCCAGGCCTTAACAAGTGTGCGACTCTATCCAGACATATAAACCCATAAGGATGAAACGAATACAATCGCGGCAACTCAACTCTTTCAAGGAACCAGATACACGCAGCTATATTTTCGAAAGAAGAAGTCTTAGACACACCATAAAGGCCCCAAATACAACCATGTCGATATAGTCGAGGGTTGAACGGGACCATTTGTCTCAGCTGAATTGGAACTGATCTGTCTGTCTGTCTGTCTGTCTGTCTGTCTGTCTGTCTGTCTGTCTGTCAATATCTATATATATATAAAATACAATGTATGTCCGTATGTATGTTATTTATGCGTTCGCGAACGGTCCATCCGATTGAGATGAAAATATCTACACGTGTTCTTCTCATTCCCGTGCTGCCAACTGGCATAGTTTGTTAGTTTACAAACATTTATTTACGTAATAAAATTTAATTTTTTAATTACATTTTAATTTATATATAGCAAGGGGACTTAACTTAAGAAATGTTATATCAAGGGACATAACTTTTAGTAGCTTTGCTATATATGTAATTTAAATAATTGTTGCATTACGCTCAAAGCTTTATAACATGTTTTTCTACAGTTATCTACAGGCATATGCGATATAATATATGATGACAAAATCTTTAAGGCATTTTGAAAATTTTCATAATAATAATGCATCTATTTTACATACGTGAAAATTTTCTAACATCTTTTTATTTCTTTTCGACATCTTTACAGTCATCCCAGCATTTATAGGGTTTTCGTGATATCTTGGTAAGTTTACGTTCAGTAGTTTCAGATTGCCCTATTTAGTTATTGGGATGAAGATTGTTCTCTTCCAATCTTTTCGCCATATTTCCGGGAACGGGAACGGGAACTTATATGACTACTAATATGAATTAAATGAGACGCTCCCCACCAGGGACTGGACGAAGCCGGGCCGGGTCTTATTTTTTGGGAACGGGAACGGGAGCAGGGGCCGAATATGAATTAAATGAGACGCTCCCTGCCCGAGCCTGGGCGAAGCCGGGCCGGGTCGTCTTTTTTGGGAACGGGAACGGGGGCAGGGGCCGAATATGAATTAAATGAGATGCTCCCCGCCAGGGAATGGGCGAAGCCGGACCGGGTCGTCTAGTATATATATATATATATATATATATATATATATATATATATATATATATATATATATATATATATATATATATATATATATATATATATATATATGCTCAGATCCTCCAGCATCATTTCTATTGTTGATATTCCTCGATGCCACAGTCTAAGACCCTCCAGCATCATATCTATTGTTGATATTCCTCGATGCCATAATCTCAGATCCTCAAGCATAATTTCTTTCGGGCCTCCTCTGCCGATTTACCGGCAGAACGTTCTCTTGACTATCTTTCACAGTGCCTCTCTTCTTATTTTATGACTTTCGAATACTGTTTGTTTCTCTTTCTTGCCGTGAAGTGAAAGATCCCTGTTTGTTTGTCTCTTTCTTGTAGTAAAGTGAGGGATCCCTGTTTGTTTGTCTCTTTCTTGAGGTAAAGTGAGGAGTCCCTGTTTGTCTCTTTCTTGTAGACAAGTGAGGACAGGGTTGTCCATGGGACATAATTTACATTGCGTGGTAATTTATGCATGTCCCATCCCATCCCGTCCCATGGGACTTTCCCATGGGATTCCCATGGGAATGCTAGGCCATGGGACATGTTTTTCTGTCCCATCCAATGGTAATTTATGCCTGTCCCATCCCGTCCCATCCCATACCTACACTATTAAGAAAATCCCCCTTTTTTCCCATGGGATTCCCAGGGCCAAACCTCACTGTTAGGTATCCCTGTTTGTCTCTTTCTTGTAGTAAAGTGGGGGAATCACTGTTTGTCTCTATCTTGTAGTAAAGTGAGGGATCCCTGTTTGTCTCTTTCTTGTAGTAAAGTGATGGATACCTGTTTGTCTCTTTCTTGTAGTAAAGTGATGGATACCTGTTTGTCTCTTTCTTGTAGTAAAGTGATGGATCACTGTGTGTCTCTTTCTTGTAGTAAAGTGATGGATCACTGTGTGTCTCTTTCTTGTAGTAAAGTGATGGATACCTGTTTGTCTCTTTCTTGTAGTAAAGTGATGGATACCTGTGTGTCTCTTTCTTGTAGTAAAGTGATGGATCCCTGTGTGTGTCTTTCTTGTAGTAAAGTGAGGGATCACTGTTTGTCTCTATCTTGTAGTAAAGTGAAGGATCGCTGTGTGTCTCTTTCTTGTAGTAAAGTGAGGGATCCCTGTTTGTCTCTTTCTTGTAGTAAAGTGAGGGATCCCTGTTTGTCTCTATCTTGTAGTAAAGTGAAGGATCCCTGTGTGTCTCTTTCTTGTAGTAAAGTGAGGGATCACTGTTTGTCTCTTTCTTGTAGTAAAGTGAGGGATCACTGTTTGTCTCTTTCTTGTAGTAAAGTGATGGATCCCTGTTTGTCTCTATCTTGTAGTAAAGTGAAGGATCCCTGTGTGTCTCTTTCTTGTAGTAAAGTGAGGGATCACTGTTTGTCTCTTTCTTGTAGTAAAGTGAGGGATCACTGTTTGTCTCTTTCTTGTAGTAAAGTGATGGATACCTGTTTGTCTCTTTCTTGTAGTAAAGTGAGGGATCACTGTTTGTCTCTATCTTGTAGTAAAGTGAAGGATCCCTGTGTGTCTCTTTCTTGTAGTAAAGTGAGGGATCCCTGTTTGTCTCTTTCTTGTAGTAAAGTGAGGGATCCCTGTTTGTCTCTTTCTTGTAGTAAAGTGAAGGATCCTTGTTTGTCTCTGTCTTGTATTAAAGTGAGGGATCCCTGTTTCATGCGTGAGGAGAATTAAACATAAGGTGCTAGCCCCACACATTTTGTAGGCCAATCATTTCATTATTATATGCCATTATTCACCATCTCACACGATCACCAGAGTCGTGATTTCAACTCCATGCTCTTGTCTCGACCAAGCCACGTTGTCAAGTCATCCAGGTATTCACTTCGCTGCCTTCCATTTTTTCTTTCCCCTTCATCTTGCCAGTTGTCACAGGTTGTCTAGTTTACTACTTCTCATTCATTCATTCATTCATTCATTCATTCATTCAGTAGCATGTCCTTTGCAGAACCTCGCTCCCATAACAACCTTCTGGAAAACCTCTCGATCATAAGTAAGATGTCCCGCGTCCAATACACCCATCTGGAGATCATCCGCCATATCCTGCACCCATCTTCTCTTTGGCCTTCCTCTTCCTCTCTTCCCAGGCATATACTCCTCCATTATTGTTCTCTCCAAACTTTCGTAACGTTTCAAGTGACCAAAATATTTCAATTTTCTTTGATCGTCTTTAATAGCCAACCTTCTTCAATATTCAGCCCATGAAGTATGGATGCATTTGTTCTTTTCTTTACGCAAGATATTCTTAGAACTCGTCTATAACATTTATATTCAAAGGTATTTATGCGCTGTTCAGCTTGTTTAGTAAGTGTCCATGTCTCACAGGCGTATGTTGCAATGGGAAAGATGCATGCTCTTAAAAATCTAATTGTTGTAGTTCTGTCTGTCCCATTCCATAATTTATTCAGTTGTTTTAGTCTTTGAAGAGCAATTGATAGTTGTTGTTTAACTTCTTTCATTGTGTCACCATTGTTGGTAATCGATGACCCAAGATATTCAAAATTGTCCACCACCTCCAATTTTTCCTCATTAACATATATTTCTTTCTCCATAGTGGTTTTATCTGTATGCATTATCTTTGTTTTTGCTATGTTAAGATATAAGTTGTCATTTTCACTATTCAATTGGGTTGAGGCTATTAGTTTTTCTATACATTCTCATAGCATACCCAAAAAATGTTGACTCCCAAAAATTATTATTTATTATTTATATTTCGAATTATAACTGTTTTTGTTATTTATGTTTATTAACGCCATTTAATCAATATCGTTCAGGCTACCTCTTCTTCCCAAAGACATTTCGTGGTATCCATTTTGGGCTGAGTTGACCCGGGAGTCCTGATCAATTGTGATAATGGAAGCATTATAGACAATCCGCATCTTTAGTGCACAGAATGACAATGTGTAAGCCGGCATACGTCGTGACAACAGGAGAGTTGGAGGGTAAGAAAAGCAGGCTGAGACTAAATGAGAAGCTGTTAAACACCATATCATGATATGGATGGACATTGCTATCAGAAACTTTTGGCTGTCAAGAGGTAGAATTCTTACAACTGTTTTTGTTATTTTTATGACATGCTTCTATTGTTATGTTTATGACATGTTGTTATTTTATGCCTGTTGTTTTTTATAACATGCGAATGTTGTTATTTATTATGTTTTATTGTAAATGTTTTTGTTATTTCTCAATATAACTGTTTATTTAAATATTCTCTTTTTGTTATTTTTATGACACGAGATTGTTGTTATTTATTATTTTTATTATAACTGTGTTTGATATTTTAAAAAAAAAATAATTATAACTGTTTTTATGATTATAACTGTTTTTGGAATATATGATTATAACTTGTTATTTGTTATTATAACTTGCTATTTTCTATTATAACTTTTTTTTTTTACTGCCTCTTCGGGTGCTCGGTAACACACACCGCCACTGTGTTATCTCAATGTAATTCTGGAAAGAAAAAAAAATCGTGGATGTAATGAATCTGAAACTCCAACTATAAATGAAAAGTCAAACAGACAAAAGAAATCCGACACCAACCTTGGGAGAATCCCACGTCCTTTCAGATTTTAGACAGCGTTACCAGCTGCACCAATTAGAACGTATGTGGACACCAGACTTAGCCTTAACTTACTCAGATATGACTCAGCTACTGTATGACAGTAAGCGGTAGTAGTAGGAGAGGGTCTCTATCCCTCGTAATGAGGACGGTTTTGTGAGGGATGACAAAGAAAATAGAAGGAGGTGCGGGAGGTGCGGGGAGGTGCCGGAATAAAATAGTAAGCTCAAAGAAGGGGAGTGGGGGAACATAATTTATGCATAATCGATTGGTTTGCGCCGGCTGTTACGGGTTGATGTATTCGTATCTTTGTTAAGATCGGCGAACAACTGTCAGCAAAAATAAGTCGATATTGTCCGTACCAGAAATAATGTGGTTTGTAAATTACACCTGTCGGCGATAGGTGGCGTTTTTAATCAGATCATCGGTATATGTAAACAATGATAAATGAATTGAGACACGGGGTTAGTTGGTACCACAGTCGCATTGCAGATGGTGCGATAACCAATTCGATACAGTGTGTCGGGGTATCGCCAATGTGTAACTGGGGTGTATAATAGGTTAAGTTTTTACCATAAACCCCCCTCATTTGGCGGCGTTGAGTTCGAATCTCAATGCTTTTTCGTTGGTAAGGTTACCACTTTATCACGTATGGGTGTACCTAGTTGTCATAGGGGGTGTGTAGTGTGTCATAGTGGGATATCACCAATGTGTAACTTGGGTGTCTCTTGGGTGCCCTACCATGCAACAGGTTCGGATCTCACTGTGTGATGGGGTAGTGTGGCAGTGGTCGAGTGTGTAACGGGGATAGGTGGTGCCGTAGGCATCGTTTGAGAGTCGATTCACGCCGCGGTTCGATAAGGATGTCCACCCTAGGCGGCTCTTTTTAAGTGTATACTAAGCCGTAAACGTATAACAGTGGTGTCTAGTTGCTGCCATAGCGCTTGAAAGGTTCGAAACCTACTGTGTGGTGGCGTAGTGTGGCAGTGGTCGAGTATGTAACGGAGCTAGGTGGCGTCATTGACGATTCGAATAACGCGGCTGGTTGATAACTATACCCAACATAGGCGCCAGAGAAGCGAATCCCGCTATGTGGTGAATCTGTTAAAGTAACATTGGTGTCACGTGTTTCGTATCTTTGTTAAAGGTTGGTTTACAACATCTGTGACCAAAATGTCAGTATTGTCCGCAGGTGTATAGTAAAAGAATTAATGTGTATTGGGAATTAGGTGTGCTGGCGACAGTTGGTACTATTAATTATATCACCATTATATGTTAACAAAGGAGAACTCAAGTGAATCGTGTGTCGATCAATGCGGGAGAGATTGCCTGACGCGCAATTTAGGCTGTAATGCCAATAGCTCCAGTTTTCCTATTGCGGTTATTAGTGATCTGTAGAGACCTGTAGTGGTTTATGCACTACCATTACATAGTATAAAGGAAAACCTTAAAAAAGTAAAAAGGGCGGCTTAGTGATATTCGTTGTTAAGGGGTTGGTGAGTGGTGAAAGGGGGTAGATAAGTGCCCCCGAACACTAGCATCATACACTTTCAGATCGTTAAAGGAAATCCTTGAAGAAAAAAAAAATAAATAAAAAAGTAAAGATGACCCTCCATGTCGGCGTAGGTGTCGGACTTGAATCAGATCGAACCTGAGGGTGGTGTAAGACCATAACAATTAAAAAACATGGCTGCTATCTGTTCTATATTACGGCCAAAATATGTGCAGGCCGCCGGCCTTTGAGATGAGTCTGCTTGTGGCTTGCGGCGGCAGCTTGACTTATAAAACACACAAACCGATGTGTGGCTTACAACCAATCACGGTGTTGGTCTTAGAATTGATCCACCTCTTATGTTAGACAAACACTGATTGGTTGGCAACTATACTGTAGGCGGGGTTTACTTTATGTAATATATAACCAACTCACCATCTCTCACTCACTTTGTGTTTTACACAAGAACGACGAACGATCGAGTCTTCAGTTTTGTGGTTAGTCAACTGCTATTTGTCTTCAAGTGTGGAAAGTTTGACCGGCACCTGTTTGTCTCAGTATCCACGGACTATCAACCATATACGGACATACCGATTTAGTGGATCTGTCTCCCAGTTTTTGGCTATTCAAGCTGACTTGTAAGATTTATCAACCAGTTTTTTACCCAGACCCACCCCAAGTGTAAGCAATAGCATTATTCTGCCTTAGTTTACAACGGCAGCTGCAAAGATTTCATCACCGATTGAATCAAAGACCGGCACAACTTGTTCGGATTTGATACCGCATACTAAACTAGTGAACATTACATCTTGTTGTTTGGATATTTGGCATCCTAAACTAGTCAACGTCGAGTTATCTACCATTAGTGCAAGTTATAAACTAATTATATTCAACACCATATACAGAGGCTCAGTGTGAACAGGTTTCAAGTCGAGTGTCGATTATCTTATTATCAATTCGCTAGCGAACGTGCCTAAAAAGATGGCTACGCGGCAATCATCTGAGAAACACGTATGTGCAACTTGTGGAAAAGGCTTCACTGAAAAGCGCAGTCTGCTTCGCCATATTCGTAACAGTCACAGTACAAAGACCCGTGTATATTCGTGTCAAACTTGTGATCATCAATTTAACAGGAAAGACAATCTACAACGTCCCATTACAAAAGAACACACAACACCAGGATCATCATCCAGTGTAATACCAACAGAAACGTCAACACCTTTTTCACCAACAGTGCGTAAAAGACCAGCGGCTACCAATAGTGATGTGACAAGCAGAAAGAAGAAGAACACTAAACAAAACGAAAACGCCTATCCAGCTACCAACACACAACCCGAGGATGAAGCGGGTTCTTTACACACGCTACCAGATGATGTTAGACAAGTATACAACGACAACTGGAGTAGTATCAAGACACATAACAAGATCAACACATATATGTCTGTCTATACATTTTTTATTAGTCCACAGACACAACACCCTAAAGACTGGACAGAGACCTTGTACAAGATCTTTAACACTCAAAAGAGCATATTCAAAATCAACTTTAGTTATCATGTAGTCCTTAGGCACATCGAAACACAAGCTCTTCGGTTCTACCATGCATCTTTCAATAACGCTTCTGTCTTAGAAATTCCACAACTAATTCGAAACAGACAAAACTTTGACGATTTTATCAAAACAGTACACGAACACGACATTCTTACATACGCTAGGCAACAACGTCCAAATACCAAATACACTACAGAGGCGATTCCAGCTATAAGTTTTTATCTCTATCATATCCCAGAATTCTGTCTCGTTTAATAAATAACCACAGGTTTATGACCAACGTTCGACACCATTGTACACTGTGTGTATATGAGCATACTATGTATAACATCCCATATTACACCATCCATTTTTATACTGATATTATGTTTATTTTTATGTTTGTAAAATTTACTGGAAATACTGTAAAATAAACAATTATATGTATTATAATTGCGTTCACTTGTTGGTTTTTATTGTTGACGGTGCATATGGGTGTCATGGGATGAGCGGGTGTTACATGTTGATGGGCAAGTCAAGAAATATCTCAAACAAACTTATAAATATATCGACCAAATAGGAAAATGTGTTAACTAAAGATGAAAACTACGGGTCAAGTAAAGAAAACATTTCAAAGAAGCTTATAAAAAATAGGAAACAATGATAGAAAATGGTGGTCAAAGATAGAAATATCTCATCCGAACTTATAACAAGTAAGAAAATATACTAGTAAAATCAAGAAATATGTCGACCGAAGTAATACAATAGGCAGAACGATGGACAAACTTATAAATATTTCATTCAAACTTATAAAGACTATGATAAAATGTTATCCAAATCAAATAACAGGCTGACCAAACTTATAATTAGCTCATCCAACCTTGTAAATAGTAGGAAAAGTTGTTAGCCAAATAGGCAAAATATTGGTCAGATACACAAATATCTCAATCAAACTTATAAAAAGTAGGAAAAAAGACTAGTCAATCTAATAAAAATGGTGGCCAAATACATAAATATCTCTACCAAACTTATAAAAAGTAGGAAAATTGTAAGACAAATGTAAAAAAAAAAAATATGGGGTAAATAGAAATCATATTAACCAAATAGGAAAAATGTCGCTCAAACTTATAAATAACACGTCCAAACTTATAAAAAGTAGAAAAATGTGTTAGCCGAATGGTGAAAATATTGCTCAAATTAAGAAACATCTCGACCGAAGTAGGAAAATACGTGATTCAATGTATACAAACGTTGGGTAAATACAGAAAGATGTCGACCAAACTGATAAAAATCTCTGCCAAACTTATGAAATGTAGGAACATTTGTTAACCAAAAGGGAAAATGTCGGCCAAATACAGAAATATCTCCACCAAACTTATGAAAAGTAGGAACAGTTGTTAACCAAATAGGCAAAATATTGGTCAGATACACAAATATCTCAATCAAACTTATAAAAAGTAATAAAAAAGGCTAGTCAAACTAATAAAAATGATGACCAAATACATAAATATCTCAACCAAACTTATAAAAAGTAGGAAAACAATATTAGCCAGCTCAACTAAAAGGCTGACCAAACTTATAAATATATCATCCAAACTGACCAAAGTAATAAACATATTGGGTAACTATAGAAATATGTCGACGAAACTTTTACAAATCTCCGGTAAATTTATGAAAAATAGGAAATTTTGTTAACTAAATGTGAAAAAAATATCGACCAAACTTATAAAAAGCTCTGCCAAACTTATGAGAAGTAGGAAACTTTGTTAACCCACACGAAGAAAATTATTAACCAAAGATAGAAAAATATCAACCTAAATAGGAAAATTTGTTAACCAAATGGGAAAAATATTAACCAAGTAAACACATATTTCAACCAAACTTATAAATATGTCATCCAAATTTACAAAAAAATAGGAAAATTTGTCGACCAAGTAAGAAAATATATTACCAAAAACTGGAACAGATACTAATCAAAGTGAGAAAAATACCAACCAAACTAAGAAATATGTATGGTAAAGTAAGAAAAAAAGTTGGCCAAAGTAATAAATACGCTAGCCAAGTGAAGAAATATTAACCAAGAGGAGAAAAAATTATAGCAAACTAAGAAATTTGCTTTCACAACTTGTCGAATTGCCCTACCAACTACCCCATTTGCTTTTACAACTTATCAAACTGATCAATTAACCTCACAAATTCCCCACTGACTCTCACAATTTTACCACTTGCCATTACAACGTGTCGACTCCCTCTCACAATTTACCCAAAGGAGTTTACTATAGGTATTATATATCCACAATCAAGCGCTCTCACACTCACAAGAATAACGAAATACTGGGATTTAAGCCTGTTTTTAATCAATTTCTTTGTTTGCAGTCAAAGCATAGAAATTCCGCCAACCACCTTTTTTGTTGAAGTATCCAAGGACTTAGCTTATCAACCATATATTAGCCTACAGATTTAGCGAAGTCCTCTTCCAGGTCTTGGACATTCACATCGGCGTTGTAAGAATTATCAACCAGATGCTTACCCAGACGCATGCCAAAGGTAAACAGCATAATTATTCTCCCATAGTTGATGACGTTATCACCAAAGAATTCATCACTGACTAAAACAAAGCCTTGGAAAACATGTTCGGGCTTGATACTGTCTTCTAGTCTCGTGAACAACACAGATTGTTGTTTGGCTATTTGACCGACTAAACCAGACAACGTCGAGTTATTTGCCTTTTTGGAATTGTAGGAACTAATAATAGTCAGCGCCATATTCACCATGACGCTATGAACTTGTCTCAAGTCAATCGTTGCTTGTGTCATTATTATGATAGCTAACGTTCATCAAATGATGTCTAGCAGGCAAACTGCTGATCCACTATTGTGAAACGGTGCAAAGTGGTCAAAATGGATAATAACATAATACTTGTATAAAGAGATGGACTCGTCTCTTCTGGTTGGTCAAATTACCCAACCTACTGGAGATAAAATGGTTGTCACCGAAACCACTAGACGCGTGTTTTAGACAAGAGATGTGATTATCGATCAGTTTGGTCACTGTTAATTAAAATTTAAAAAGTAAAGTTCGACAAGAACATCTCTTGTCTAAAACACGCGTCTAGTGGTTTCGGTGACAACCATTTTATCTCCAGTAGGTTGGGTAATTTGACCAACCAGAAGAGACGAGTCCATCTCTTTATACAAGTATTATGTTATTATCCATTTTGACCACTTTGCACCGTTTCACAATAGTGGATCAGCAGTTTGCCTGCTAGACATCTTTTGATGAACGTTAGCTATCATAATAATGACACAAGCAACGATTGACTTGAGACAAGTTCATAGCGAGATGGTGAATATGGCGCTGACTATTATTAGTTCCTACAATTCCAAAAAGGCAAATAACTCGACGTTGTCTGGTTTAGTCGGTCAAATAGCCAAACAACAATCTGTGTTGTTCACGAGACTAGAAGACAGTATCAAGCCCGAACATGTTTTCCAAGTCTTTGTTTTAGTCAGTGATGAATTCTTTGGTGATAACGTCATCAACTATGGGAGAATAATTATGCTGTTTACCTTTGGCATGCGTCTGGGTAAGCATCTGGTTGATAATTCTTACAACGCCGATGTGAATGTCCAAGACCTGGAAGAGGACTTCGCTAAATCTGTAGGCGAATATATGGTTGATAAGCTAAGTCCTTGGATACTTCAACAACAAGGTGGTTGGCGGAATTTCTATGCTTTGACTGCAAACAAAGAAATTGATTAAAAACAGGCTTAAATCCCAGTATTTCGTTATTCTTGTGAGTGTGATAGCGCTTGATTGTGGATATATAATACCTATAGTAAACCCCTTTGGGTAAATTGTGAGAGGGAGTCGACACGTTGTAATGGCAAGTGGTAAAATTGTGAGAGTCAGTGGGGAATTTGTGAGGTTAATTGATCAGTTTGATAAGTTGTAAAAGCAAATGGGGTAGTTGGTAGGGCAATTCGACAAGTTGTGAAAGCAAATTTCTTAGTTTGCTATAATTTTTTCTCCTCTTGGTTAATATTTCTTCACTTGGCTAGCGTATTTATTACTTTGGCCAACTTTTTTTCTTACTTTACCATACATATTTCTTAGTTTGGTTGGTATTTTTCTCACTTTGATTAGTATCTGTTCCAGTTTTGGTAATATATTTTCTTACTTGGTCGACAAATTTTCCTATTTTTTTTGTAAATTTGGATGACATATTTATAAGTTTGGTTGAAATATGTGTTTACTTGGTCAATATTTTTCCCATTTGGTTAACAAATTTTCCTATTTCGGTTGATATTGTTCTATCTTTGGTTAATAATTTTCTTCGTGTGGGTTAACAAAGTTTCCTACTTCTCATAAGTTTGGCAGAGCTTTTTATAAGTTTGGTCGATATTTTTTTCACATTTAGTTAACAAAATTTCCTATTTTTCATAAATTTACCGGAGATTTGTAAAAGTTTCGTCGACATATTTCTATAGTTACCCAATATGTTTATTACTTTGGTCAGTTTGGATGATATATTTATAAGTTTGGTCAGCCTTTTAGTTGAGCTGGCTAATATTGTTTTCCTACTTTTTATAAGTTTGGTTGAGATATTTATGTATTTGGTCACCATTTCTATAAGTTTGACTAGCCTTTTTTCCTACTTTTTATAAGTTTGATTGAGATATTTGTGTATCTGACCAATATTTTGCCTATTTGGTTAACAACTGTTCCTACTTTTCATAAGTTTGGTGGAGATATTTCTGTATTTGGCCGACATTTTCCCTTTTGGTTAACAAATGTTCCTACATTTCATAAGTTTGGCAGAGATTTTTATCAGTTTGGTCGACATCTTTCTGTATTTACCCAACGTTTGTATACATTGAATCACGTATTTTCCTACTTCGGTCGAGATGTTTCTTAATTTGAGCAATATTTTCACCATTCGGCTAACACATTTTTCTACTTTTTATAAGTTTGGACGTGTTATTTATAAGTTTGAGCGACATTTTTCCTATTTGGTTAATATGATTTCTATTTACCCCATATTTTGTTTTTACATTTGACTTACAATTTTCCTACTTTTTATAAGTTTGGTAGAGATATTTATGTATTTGGCCACCATTTTTATTAGTTTGACTAGCCTTTTTACCTACTTTTTATAAGTTTGATTGAGATATTTGGGTATCTGACCAATATTTTGCCTATTTGGTTAACAAATGTTCCTACTTTTCATAAGTTTGGTGGAGCTATTTCTGTATTTGGCCGACATTTTCCCCTTTTGGTTAACAAATGTCCCTACATTTCATAAGTTTGCCGGAGATTTGTATCAGTTTTGTCGAAATCTTTCTGTAATTACCCAACGTTTGTATACATTGAATCACGTATTTTCCTACTTCGGTAGAGATGTTTCTTAATTTGAGCAATATTTTCACCATTCGGCTAAAACATTTTCCTACTTTTTATAAGTTTGGACGTGTTATTTATAAGTTTGAGCGACATTTTTCCTATTTGGTTAATATGATTTCTATTTACCCCATATTTTTTTTTTTTTTTTACATTTGTCTTACAATTTTCCTACTTTTTATAAGTTTGGTTGAGATATTTATGTATTTGGCCACCATTTTTATTAGATTGACTAGCCTTTTTTCCTACTTTTTATAAGTTTGATTGAGATATTTGTGTATCTGACCAATATTTTGCCTATTTGGCTAACATCTTTTCCTACTATTTACAAGGTTGGATGAGCTAATTATAAGTTTGGTCAGCCTGTTATTTGATTTGGATAACATTTTATCATAGTCTTTATAAGTTTGAATGAAATATTTATAAGTTTGTCCATCGTTCTGCCTATTGTATTACTTCGGTCGACATATTTCTTGATTTTACTAGTATATTTTCTTACTTGTTATAAGTTCGGATGAGATATTTCTATCTTTGACCACCATTTTCTATCATTGTTTCCTATTTTTTATAAGCTTCTTTGAAATGTTTTCTTTACTTGACCCGTAGTTTTCATCTTTAGTTAACACATTTTCCTATTTGGTCGATATATTTATAAGTTTGTTTGAGATATTTCTTGACTTGCCCATCAACATGTAACACCCGCTCATCCCATGACACCCATATGCACCGTCAACAATAAAAACCAACAAGTGAACGCAATTATAATACATATAATTGTTTATTTTACAGTATTTCCAGTAAATTTTACAAACATAAAAATAAACATAATATCGGTATAAAAATGGATGGTGTAATATGGGATGTTATACATAGTATGCTCATATACACACATTGTACAATGGTGTCGAACGTTGGTCATAAACCTGTGGTTATTTATTAAACGAGACAGAATTCTGGGATATGATAGAGATAAAAACTTATAGCTGGAATCGTCTCTGTAGTGTATTTGGTATTTGGACGTTGTTGCCTAGCGTATGTAAGAATGTCGTGTTCGTGTACTGTTTTGATAAAATCGTCAAAGTTTTGTCTGTTTCGAATTAGTTGTGGAATTTCTAAGACAGAAGCGTTATTGAAAGATGCATGGTAGAACCGAAGAGCTTGTGTTTCGATGTGCCTAAGGACTACATGATAACTAAAGTTGATTTTGAATATGCTCTTTTGAGTGTTAAAGATCTTGTACAAGGTCTCTGTCCAGTCTTTAGGGTGTTGTGTCTGTGGACTAATAAAAAATGTATAGACAGACATATATGTGTTGATCTTGTTATGTGTCTTGATACTACTCCAGTTGTCGTTGTATACTTGTCTAACATCATCTGGTAGCGTGTGTAAAGAACCCGCTTCATCCTCGGGTTGTGTGTTGGTAGCTGGATAGGCGTTTTCGTTTTGTTTAGTGTTCTTCTTCTTTCTGCTTGTCACATCACTATTGGTAGCCGCTGGTCTCTTACGCACTGTTGGTGAAAAAGGTGTTGACGTTTCTGTTGGTATTACACTGGATGATGATCCTGGTGTTGTGTGTTCTTTTGTAATGTGACGTTGTAGATTGTCGTTCCTGTTAAATTGATGATCACAAGTTTGACACGAATATACAAGGGTCTTTGTACTGTGACTGTTACGAATATGGCGAAGCAGACTGCGCTTTTCAGTGAAGCCTTTTCCACAAGTTGCACATACATGTTTCTCAGATGATTGCCGCGTAGCCATAGTTTTAGGCACGTTCGCTAGCGAATTGATAATAAGATAATCGACACTCGACTTGAAACCTGTTCACACTGAGCCTCTGTATATGGTGTTGAATATAATTAGTTTATAACTTGCACTAATGGTAGATAACTCGACGTTGACTAGTTTAGGATGCCAAATATCCAAACAACAAGATGTAATGTTCACTAGTTTAGTATGCGGTATCAAATCCGAACAAGTTGTGCCGGCCTTTGATTCAATCGGTGATGAAATCTTTGCAGCTGCCGTTGTAAACTAAGGCAGAATAATGCTATTGCTCACACTTGGGGTGGGTCTGGGTAAAAAACTGGTTGATAAATCTTACAAGTCAGCTTGAATAGCCAAAAACTGGGAGACAGATCCACTAAATCGGTATGTCCGTATATGGTTGATAGTCCGTGGATACTGAGACAAACAGGTGCCTGTCAAACTTTCCACACTTGAAGGCAAATAGCAGTTGACTAACCACAAAACTGAAGACTCGATCGTTCGTCGTTCTTGTGTAAAACACAAAGTGAGTGAGAGATGGTGAGTTGGTTATATATTACATAAAGTAAACCCCGCCTACAGTATAGTTGCCAACCAATCAGTGTTTGTCTAACATAAGAGGTGGATCAATTCTAAGACCAACACCGTGATTGGTTGTAAGCCACACATCGGTTTGTGTGTTTTATAAGTCAAGCTGCCGCCGCAAGCTACAAGCAGACTCATCTCAAAGGCCGGCGGCCTGCACATATTTTGGCCGTAATATAGAACAGATAGCAGCCATGTTTTTTAATTGTTATGGTCTTACACCACCCTCAGGTTCGATCTGATTCAAGTCCGACACCTACGCCGACATGGAGGGTCATCTTTACTTTTTTATTTATTTTTTTTTTCTTCAAGGATTTCCTTTAACGATCTGAAAGTGTATGATGCTAGTGTTCGGGGGCACTTATCTACCCCCTTTCACCACTCACCAACCCCTTAACAACGAATATCACTAAGCCGCCCTTTTTACTTTTTTAAGGTTTTCCTTTATACTATGTAATGGTAGTGCATAAACCACTACAGGTCTCTACAGATCACTAATAACCGCAATAGGAAAACTGGAGCTATTGGCATTACAGCGTAAATTGCGCGTCAGGCAATCTCTCCCGCATTGATCGACACACGATTCACTTGAGTTCTCCTTTGTTAACATATAATGGTGATATAATTAATAGTACCAACTGTCGCCAGCACACCTAATTCCCAATACACATTAATTCTTTTACTATACACCTGCGGACAATACTGACTTTTTGGTCACAGATGTTGTAAACCAACCTTTAACAAAGATACGAAACACGTGACACCAATGTTACTTTAACAGATTCACCACATAGCGGGATTCGCTTCTCTGGCGCGTATGTTGGGTATAGTTATCAACCAGCCGCGTTATTCGAATCGTCAATGACGCCACCTAGCTCCGTTACATACTCGACCACTGCCACACTACGCCACCACACAGTAGGTTTCGAACCTTTCAAGCGCTATGGCAGCAACTAGACACCACTGTTATACGTTTACGGCTTAGTATAAACTAAAAAGAACCGCCTAGGGTGGACATCCTTATCGAACCGCGGCGTGAATCGACTCTCAAACGATGCCTACGGCACCACCTATCCCCGTTACACACTCGACCACTGCCACACTACCCCATCACACAGTGAGATCCGAACCTGTTGCATGGTAGGGCACCCAAGAGACACCCAAGTTACACATTGGTGATATCCCACTATGACACACTACACACCCCCTATGACAACTAGGTACACCCATACGTGATAAAGTGGTAACCTTACCAACGAAAAAGCATTGAGATTCGAACTCAACGCCGCCAAATGAGGGGGGTCTATGGTACCAACTTAACCTATTATACACCCCAGTTACACATTGGCGATACCCCGACACACTCTATCGAATTGGTTATCGCACCATCTGCAATGCGACTGTGGTACCAACTAACCCCGTGTCTCAATTCATTTATCATTGTTTACATATACCGATGATCTGATTAAAAACGCCACCTATCGCCGACAGGTGTAATTTACAAACCACATTATTTCTGGTACGGACAATATCGACTTTTTTTGCTCACAGTTGTTCACCGATCTTAACAAAGATACGAATACATCAACCCGTAACAGCCGGCGCAAACCAATCGATTATGCATAAATTATGTTCCCCCACTCCCCTTCTTTGAGCTTACTATTTTATTCCGGCACCTCCCCGCACCTCCCGCACCTCCTTCTATTTTCTTTGTCATCCCTCACAAAACCGTCCTCATTACGAGGGATAGAGACCCTCTCCTACTACTAGCGGTCTGTCTGCTTTCTGTTAGCGCCGAATGTTGCCGGCGCTTACCAAACCCGACACCCCATATTGTGTCAAAGGCTTCGGGTGAAGGAGCGCAATTAGAAGGGTACAAGCCTTATCCATGCAGCCTAAAGACTAAATATCATGGCAGGGCAGGCCTGAACCTAAGCCTTGACAGCAAATGGTCTAGGATCGAAGCTCCGATAGTAGAACAATTAGAGCATTGCTTAACTTATCCGAGAGCTTCTGCGGCTTGTCTTATTTTGTGTTACTTTTCCTATGGAGTAAACTAGGCAAGCCGAGAGAGGGATCATGCGGTATGGGCAACACGTGGTCTGTACAATTCAGCCCAGGCTTTGTGCTATGGTTTGTGAGCCCGTATACCCGGGTTCAAAACACGGCGATGCTGGTTTTTTCGAAAAAGGTATAGGGGCCGGTCGTTCAGAAAGCAATGGCAAACTACTGAACGTAACACTTGCCGAGTACATCAACAGCAGCTGAAAATGCTGGTGTTGACTGCAACGTCCCGTAAGGGATACGCAACAATTTTTGTGTGTGTGTGCTATGAAGAGTTTATTATGCCTTTTGTTTTGAAGTACAATGCAACAAAGTATTGTCTGTCAAGAAGGCAAGGTGCCGGTAAGTGACTTACCCGAGGATGTGGTCTGGCAACGATGGTCCGAAAGGCAACCTTAGGTGCATCCTCTCCAGCAAACCCGGCCTTGCACATGCTGGTTCCATTGTCTACAACAAGTGGGGTGGCGTCTTCGTCGCACATGACGGTGTTATTTCTAAGAAATTCGCTGAAAATGGCTTATCGATTATGTAAACTCGTGGCACTCTTCCGAAAGTCGGGTCTAAATAGTCCCGCAGTGAATAATTTTATATAACTAACACTAACCCTAACCCTAAACCCTAACTTATTCACTGCCGGACTATTTAGACCCGTCTTTCGGAAGAGTGCCAAACTCGTTACTGAAATCTCCACTACAATTAAATATGCTTTTGAGGTGAAAAATAAGTTTGATGCATTTCTCTCGAGAAAGAATGAAGAAGAAGAATACAAATATATTTTGTTGTCGACTTTTTTATGATTACTCTCCTACCACCATTAAATACTCGTGGATAAAACAGGCCGGATATAAAAACAACAATGCGCTATTTATAGCGGCTGATGTCTACTGTACTTTTGCTTTGTGTAAATAGGTCAACCGGAACTTTACAACGCGTGATTAAAGTGATTATTCTTTGAGATTATTTCATCATCCACTGCCTTGCCTGTGGTTTGGGAGATCATTCTTCTCAGCTTCTTAGGTTAGTTTGTACTCCTTGCGAACAAAAGCAAAAATAAATAAATAAATAAAATAATAAATTTGACTGAGAACTAAATCAAACAAATGACAATCACTGCGATCCCTTCCGCTCTACTATTCAACCATCGATACATCCCTTTACATAAAGGCCAGAGAGGAAGGGCATCGTTTTCCACACATCAGCCATGCTGTTTATATTGCGTAAGGGAAGCAATGTGCGTCCTGGCGAGTTGCGGACCACACCTACGTGTTAGATAGTCAACGCAGTTTTTCTCTGTTAGATTGGAAGCACACACATACAAGCCATGCTGTGATAGGAATATCAGTGTTTACAGTTACCAGAGATAACCAGCACTGGCTTATCTATCGTCATTTAATCACCTAACGAAGGGAAGGTTGTCTTGCGTGGCTAGGATAACCAGAACAGCAAGGGTACGACCTCTCCAGTATTTCGAATATTTGCCTAACGTCTGCTTGTTAAGGAAAGCACAGAAGGTGAAAAAAAGAGGAGTGGTCGTTTATATAGCAGTTTCACGGTGCCTATGTTCTATGACAGTGTTCTGCTCTCGTTTCTTTTGGCTCACATGCATCGTGTAACAGACCTCACATATACTATAGAACAGATCTCACAAATACTATAGAACAGACGTCACATGCACTATTGAACATATCTCACATATACTATAGAAGAGATCTCACATTTACTATATAACAGATCGCACATTTACTACACAACAGATCTCCCATATACTGTAGAACATATCTTACATATACTAAGAATTGAATTTACATATACTATAGAACAGATCTCACTTATACTATAGAAGAGATATCACATATACTATAGATAAAACATATACTATAGAACATATCTCATATATACTATGGATGTTCGTCCATCACGAATGATGAGGACCATTTATTCATTGCATCTTTTGATTTGACGAAGAACGAATGACTTGCGCTTTAGTTTGGATTATAGCGAGGTAGTGGTCGCGCAACTCCATCGACCTCGCTCTCTCGTCTGCGTCCATCTGGTCCCAGTGGCGAGCATGGCAAGACGACTGGAGACAGACACAGATGAAGTGGACGTTAGGCTGCCACGGCAGTTATCCCTGTATATATTGGCTCTCGAGAGCCTCGTGCAAACGGCCCTTCCGTCAATTCCTTTAATTTTCAGTTTTAAGACAAGCGTAGCGACAAGCGTATGAGCGTATGACTACTGATAGGATCAACCAGATATCCATCGGAAAGACGGACTGTCCGCCAGAACAGACCACACACACATGCGATTAGCGAGATTCTACCACAGAAGATATTGCTCGTCTAAGTTGCGAACAAATCTGCCGATTTACGGCCGAGCCTCAGCATTTCGCAATGGAAATGACTGCTGGCAGGACAGACTATACACGCACACGCAAGCCAAGAGTAGCATCGCTAAAGCGCGCCCTCCCGGTACAAGGTGATACATGCAAAACCACTGGACGCCTACCGACGAGCATTCGAGCTATGCCGGCAGGACTGACCGAAAAGCTATACCAGTTTACTGACTGCAGGCCCACTATTCATCGAACATATCTCACACATACTATAGAACATATCTCAGACAGACTATAGAACTTATCTCGTATATCTCACTTATCTATTAATAAAACCAACATACACGGTAGAATAAACCCCACATACAAGGTAGAATAAACCCCACATATAAGGTAGAATAAACCCCACATAAGGTAGAATAAACCCCACATATAAGGTAGAATAAACCCAACATTCAAGGTAGAATAAACCCCACATACAAGGTAGAATAAACCCACATACACGATATCTTCTTCTTCTGCGTTCATCCGGAGTGTTTTTTTTTTGCGTGCGTTTTTGACCAGGTTAGCATTCCTGGGGGATTCTTACTTTTGTGGTGCCATCAACATCCCAGCTGGTCTAGTTAGAACGGCCGAATACTTCACGATCAGCCCTCAATGGAAGGCAGGGACAATCCAACCCCACATACAAGGTATAATAAACCCCACATACACAGTGGAATAAACATAACTTAACGGCAGAATAAACCCAATATACACGGTAGAACACACCCCACATACACTATTGAATAAACCCCACATACACTGTACAACATACCCAACAAAACAGTAGAATAAACCCCACATACACTGTAGAATAAACCCCACATACACGGTAGAATAAACCCCACATACGCGGTAGAGCAGATATTATATACACAGTGGAATAAACCCCACATACACGGTAGAATAAATCGCACATACAATGTAGAACAGATCTCGCATACACAGTAGTATAAACCTCACATACACAGTAGAATAAACCCCCACATACACCGTAGAATACACCCCACATACACCGTAGAAGAAATCCTATATACACTGTAGAATAAATCCCCACATACACGGTAGAATAAACCCCACATACACGGTAGAATAAACCCCACATACACGGTAGAATAAACCCCACATACACGGTAGAATAACCCCCACATACACGGTAGAATAAACCCCTCATACACGGTAGAATAAACCCCACATACACGGTAGAATAAACCCCACATACACGGTAGAATAAAACCCACATACACGGTAGAATAAACCCTATATACACCGTGGAAGAAACAGCACATACACAGTAGAATAAACCCCACATACACGGTAGAATAAACCCCACATACACTGTAGAATAAACCCCACATACACAGTAGAATAAACCCCACATACACCGTGGAAGAAACCCCTTATACATGGTAGAATAAACCCCACATACACAGTAGAATAAACCCCACATACACAGTGGAAGAAACCCCTTATACATGGTTGAATAAACCCCACATACACAGTAGAATAAACCCCACATACACGGTAGAATAAACCCCACATACACGGTAGAATAAACCCCACATACACGGTAGAATAAACCCCACATACACGGTAGAATAAACCCCACATACACGGTAGAATAAACCATACATACACGGTAGAATATAACCCACATACACGGTAGAATAAACCCCACATACACGGTAGAATAAACCCCACATACACGGTAGAATAAACCCCACATACACGGTAGAATAAACCCCACATACACGGTAGAATAAACCCCACATACACGGTAGAATAAACCCCACATACACGGTAGAATAAACCCACATACACGGTAGAATAAACCCCACATACACGGTAGAATAAACCCCACATACACGGTAGAATAAACCCCACATGCACAGTAGAATAAACCCCACATACACGGTAGAATAAACCCCACATACACGGTAGAATAAACTGCACATACACGGTAGAATAAACCCCACATATACGATAGAATAAACCCCACATACACGGTAGAATAAACCTCACATACACGGTAGAATAAACCCCACATACACGGTAGAATAAACCCCACATACACGGTAGAATAATCCTCACATACACGGTAGAATAAACCCCACATACACAGTAGAATAAACCCCACATACACAATAGAATAAACCCCACATACACCGTGGAAGAAACCCCTTATACATGGTAGAATAAACCCCACATACACCGTGGAAGAAACCCCTTATACATGGTAGAATAAACCCCACATACACCGTGGAAGAAACCCCTTATACATGGTAGAATAAACCCCACATACACAGTAGAATAAACCCCACATACACCGTGGAAGAAACCCCTTATACATAGTAGAATAAACCCCACATACACAGTAGAATAAACCCCACATACACCGTTGAAGAAACTCCTTATACATGGTAGAATAAACCCCTCATACACAGTAGAATAAACCCCACATACACCGTGGAAGAAACCCCTTATACATGGTAGAATAAACCCCACATACACAGTAGAATAAACCCCACATACACCGTGGAAGAAACCCCTTATACATGGTAGAATAAACCCCCACATACAAGGTAGAATAAACCCTACATACACAGTGGAAGAAACACCACATACACTGTAGAATAAACCCCACAAACACTGTAGAATAAACCCCACATACACTGTAGAATAAACCCCACATACACCCACATACACGATAGAATAAACTCCCACACATACTGTATAAACCCACATACAATGTATAATAAACCACACATATACGGTAGAATAAAACCTACATACACTGTGGAAAAACACCCACATACATGTAGAATAAACCCCACATACTCTGTAGAATAAACTCCACGTACACTGTAGAATAAACCTCATATACACGGTAGAATAAACCCCACATACAAGTAGAATAAACCCCACATACACGGTAGAATAAACCCCTCATACACGGTAGAATAAACCTCACATACACGGTAGAATAAACTGCACATACACGGTAGAATAAACTGCACATACACGGTAGAATAAACCCCACATATACGATAGAATAAACCCCACATACACGGTAGAATAAACCTCACATACACGGTAGAATAAACCCCACATACACGGTAGAATAAACTGCATATACACGGTAGAATAAACCTCACATACACGGTAGAATAAACCCCACATACACGGTAGAATAAACCTCACATACACGGTAGAATAAATCCCACATACACGGTAGAATAAACCCCACATATACGATAGAATAAACCCCACATACACAATAGAATAAACCTCACATACACGGTAGAATAAACCCCACATACACGGTAGAATAAACCCCACATATACGATAGAATAAACCCCACATACACGGTAGAATAAACCTCACATACACGATAGAATAAACCTCACATACACTGTAGAATAAACCTCACATACACGGTAGAATAAACCCCACATACACGGTAGAATAACCCCCACATACACGGTAGAATAAACCGCACATACACCGTGGAATAAACCCCACATATACGATAGAATAAACCCCACGTACACGGTAGAATAAACCTCACATACACGGTAGAATAAACCTCACATACACTGTAGAATAAACCTCACATACACGGTAGAATAAACCCCACATACACGGTAGAATAACCCCCACATACACGGTAGAATAAACCCCACATACACGGTAGAATAAACCGCACATACACCGTAGAATAAACCTCACATATACGATAGAATAAACCTCACATACACGGTAGAATAAACCTCACATACACGGTAGAATAAACCTCACATACACGGTAGAATAATCCCCACATACACTGTAGAATAAACCCCACATACACCCACATACACGATAGAATAAACCCCCACATACACGGTAGAATAAACCGCACATACACCGTAGAATAAACCTCACATATACGATGGAATAAACCTCACATACACGATAGAATAAACCTCACATACACGATAGAATAAACCTCACATACACGGTAGAATAAACCCCACATACAAGTAGAATAATCCCCACATACACTGTAGAATAAACCCCACATACACCCACATACACGATAGAATAAACCCCCACATATGCTGTAGAATAAACCCCACATATACCGTAGAATAAACCCCACATACACAGTAGAATAAACCCTATACACACCGTAGAATAAACCCCACATATACCGTAGAATAAACCCCACATACACAGTAGAATAAACCCTATACACACCGTAGAATAAACCCCACATACACCGTAGAATAAACCCCACATACACCGTAGAATAAACCCTATACACACTGTAGAATAAACCCCACATACACCGTAGAATAAACCCCACATACAGTAGAATAAACCCTATATACATCGTAGAATAAACCCCACATACACGGTAGAATAAACCCCACATATACAGTAGAATAAACCCTATATACATCGTAGAATAAACCCCACATACACGGTAGAATAAACCCCACATACATCGTAGAATAAACTCCACATACACAGTAGAATAAACCCACATATAGATGGCAAAATAAATCGCAGATAAATACTAATGACCTTTGCCTGTAAGAGGCTAATGAAACTACACTATTATATACATCAGTAAGAAAGAGACAAACAGCTTTCTTTGGTAATGTTATGAGAAGAGAGGCATTGGAGAACATCGTGACGACTGGAAAGATAGAGGGGAAGAGAGGCAGAGGCCGAGCAAGAGAAATGCTGCTGGGTGGATTGAGACGGACGCACGGAGCAGAGAGATCAGCAGCAGAGTTGATCCAGATAAGCAACGATCGATATCTCTCTAGCTGTATAAACGCCTAAGCGTACTTGCATGACACTTGATGATGATGATGAATCACTGTAGAATAAACGCCACATGTACGGTAGAACAGATCTCGCTTACAGCATGCAGACCACACTTACATGTTAGAACAGATCTCACACACATTGCCAATAAGTGAACTTTCGTGCTTGTAATTCTCTCGGCGTCTATGGCGTGGGGAAAGTGAAAGCAATTTTAACAATATCGACACCAAGTTCAAAGTTAGCTTCAGGAGATTTTGAAGCAGTTAACTTTGCGTTGATGTTCTCATTTTATAAGCGTCGGTAGTTCAGAAAGCCATGGCAGATTTTTTTTGTTTTTTAGCATGTCCTTTTCAGGACCTCGCTGTCAACACCAGCATCTTTCAGCTGTATGATGATTTCTTGGCAAGATTACGCTCAGTAGTTTGCCATTGCTTTCTGAGCGGCCGGCTCACATACCCCGTAAGTTACCGATGCGATTCGAACCACTGCTGATTCTCACCGTCATCACGTTAACCACGAGAGTATACGAGATTACAGAGAAAAGTCATAACCTCTAAGCCACGTAGCCGGCAGAGACATAGACAAATGGAATAAAATGGGAAAAACTGAGTGACAGAGACGGAGAAATAAAGAAATTGAGCGAGTAACAAAGAAGAAGATGGATATATTGCTATAGAGAGACAAAGAGGGTTAGAAAGACAATGGGAAGATAGACATATTTAGAGATTTGAAGGGAGAGAAAAGGAGAGAGAGAGAGAGAGAGAGAGAGAGAGAGAGAGAGAGAGAGAGAGAGAGAGAATATAGATACAGAAAGGGATAGAGATAAAAGCGAAAGAGAGATTGGAGAGCAGGGATAAATAGATATAATGGGAGAAAGCGTGCCAGACAACATGGAATCGTGGCACGAGAAGAAATGACAGGTGTTAATACACATAACTAGAGAACGGGGGTTGTGGACACACGTCATCATTAATGCTAGTCTGCAAGCCACTGAAGAAGAAGAAGAAGAAGAAAAAGAAGAAGAAGAAGAAGAAGAAGAAGAAGAAGAAGAAGAAGAAGAAGAAGAAGAAGAAGAAGAAGAAGAAGAAGAAGAAGAAACAACGGGTATTTCATGTAAATGCGGCATAGCTATCTTAAATGATAAGGAATATTACATGTATACAAAAGCACATTCTTGCTTCAAATCTAAACAGAAATGTGACACAATGAGAATAACATGCAGCAAAGAAAAAGTTAAGAATATTTAAAACACTTCTCCCTCTTGCAGTTTATCTTCCATTTCTTCGTTAAATGACGTGTTTTATCGCACAGGGCTGCATGACCTGTCTGCTTACGGTAACACTTCATCAAATGGCAGAAGCCACCAAAGAACTGCTGACATTCTGGGGTTGCGGGTTGAGCTGCCCGACATTTCTGACATTCCTGAAACATGGCTGCAGATGTCACATTGATATAATCTCAAACAACGTGTCGGGAACATCCGGCTAATGTCCGTTCTATTTCCCGCAAGTCCTGGAACTAGATGTGTGTCTCCGACATATTTCTGTTCCGTGATGGAAGATAGATGGTGATTATACTTCAGAATCAACTCTACTACGCTATAGACGAGTCTATTATCATGCAGTCATTTCCGCTGAGTTTAAAAGTGTGGCAAATCATTGTCCCGGTTCATTGCTGATTGATCTACCGATTCATCCTCGCTTTCACTGCGACCAATTCAATAATAGACTCCCCACTTGCCCAGGCAGTCGCAGTGTAGTCTACAGACTGATCATCATTATGTTCTCTGTTAAATGACGCAGATATTCATGTATCGTCACAGACCAGGTGCCATTGTGTTCTGTTGCTGTTATTTCACGATATAATGCACCCTTTAGACCGTTCATCACAATTCCTCTTACTTTGCCTCTTTTACCGCTTATCTCTCCAGTTGTCACTATACTTTCTAGTGTTTTTCTTCTCAATAAATGACCAATGAACACTGTTTGGCTTTTTCTTACAGTTGTATATAATTCTCTACTTTCATTGGCCTTTCACTGGCACTCGTTGTTAATTGTTCAGGCCAGGAATGCTTTAAACCCCAAACGCTACCGAAGATTGAACACGAGGTCCACGACGTGTGAGACAGACACTGATCACCCAACCACAAGCTCATTCATTGCCCACAGTATATTCCCGTTGTCCAGCCATCTTCAGTGTGATAGGTGCACGTCTGCTCTCTCGTTCACAAGCTAATGGTCGACATTTGGTGCAGGAGAGCCTGGCATATGATACCACAACATCTAGCTTAAGAATGGAGGTGGAGACAGTCAGTGCAGCTCTCCGCTGGATGGAGAATACGATACACATACACACATCGTGATTGTAACTGACTCAGAAAGCATGCTGAGTAGGTGTAATATAATAAAAACGTCTCTACCCTTTCCTAGTTATGGACTCCCTTAAAAATAAACAAACCCTTACAATTACTGATTAAGTAACTTACTTAATGTAGGAGAAAATAAAACAGCGATAGACTGACCGTGGCACAGCTAAATTTAGTTTGGCTTGTTTTCTCTCCCTTATCTGGCCAATCCTGGCGAGGGGGAAAACAAAGACTGAAGCGGCCATTTCTAGTCAAGACACCACGCAAGAAAGTCGACCTTTCCCTTCGGGGAGAAGGTAGTTTGTTTTAAAACCATGATTCTCTTCAAGCTATTGGTATGTTATCTACATATATTAAGATATATTTATGTATTACCTAGACCAGTATGTTTAATTAAGAATTAGTTACAATTCTCTTAAACCAGGCTGGATGATGTTTACTAAGGAAACACAGGTGGGCGCCACGCTGTAATTTTTCCTATGTCTTACAATTTCAAATCCATATGTTAATATCTTGTATAGGCATTATGAACTTATATCTCACTAGTAGTGCTATAATCTATGAATATTATGTGTACTGTAAAGTATCAACTCTCATGTCTGAAACACATTCTAGAGATTTTCTCAATGTAGGAGCAGACCCCTGATTCAGGCTTCATAGTAAAGAACTAGTGTCTGTCAATTTCATATTCCTATGGTAAAACTTCTAGGCACTGTGAACAATATCTCACTATTTATGCTTAGAAATCTGCAAATAATCTATGTACTATAGAAAGGTGTTTTATCCATGCGGGGACATACAAATGATTACGCATATTCCTGACTCGTACTTAGTCAGGGGATAAAATATTTTGCCACATTATAATCTGTAACTTGGAAATATAGTGCTAAATTTTAGTACCATTCTTTTGTTAACAGATTAGTAACCACTCCATATGAGGTTGAACATATAATCATTTCATAAAATAGTGTTAGGGACAGGCCATGTTTGAATATAAATTCATGAACAATTAAACGCGTGATGTAAATGTATGTTCGGATAGGATTCACTCCGCATCGCCTCACCGTAGTAGAAACAGAAGCGAAGATTGATGTGAATAAATTGCTTGCAATATTCAGAAGACTGGACCATGCGGCATAAGTTATTCTTATAAATACCCTCCGAATAATAGCAGTCATTGGCAAAACATATCACAGCGATTACTATCCTCATGTGCTGTACGCAGTGGGGGAAAACAATGGATGTTTTAGTTCATGAAGATAATTCAAAAACCTAGGCTCCCTGCATCATCATTATGATTAATTATTATGTATGATTATCATGTACTTAATATCAGAGAAATGTACATGTATGTTTTTTTTGGTATGAGAATTTTCTCTGTTCTGATTGTTACTTTTTACTGTGGGAATATACATTTTAATGTTGCATCTTGGGATTAGAGGATGTTGATATAAGAATCCATGGGTTTGTCAGTACTTTAAGAAGCCAAGGTTGAATAGTCTTGACCTAATGATGATTATAGTGCCGAAAGGAAGACGCGGCATTAGAAACCACAGGGATTCTGTATAGGCTATTCTCTTCAAGTAATGAGAGAGACAATATCAACATGTTGGATGGACAGAATGACTTCACCCATCCAATAGTCCCAGTAACAACAGAACAAAATATAAGTGAGAAAATACCTTACTCACTATGAAGAGTCAGAATGGCTCTACTCAGCAATGAGGGACAGTGGAACATGGACACCCACTCCTTTCCCCTTCTCCCCTTGTTGTTTTGTATTTTTTGTTTGTAATTGTCTTGTGAAAGTTAACACATCACAGTAGGTTAATGCTAGTGTTGTATTCTTTGTCATCCCTTTTCTATAGAAGAGAAGCAGGTGGTGGTTGAATTTGGTGGGACTATATCACTAACACTGGATCCTGGGTAAACAGCCATAAAGTGAATGTCCAAACCATAGTCTGGATCTAGCAATACCTCAATGTTTACTGCGGCACTCAATAGCTCCATAGCGAGCAACAGATAAATTAGAAGACAACTGACTGGGTGAGTGATTAAGTCCTATTTTAGTAGGAATATCCAGGATGGACTTCAAGATCTAATAATCTACAAAGATGAAGATCATCAGAGTACTGACAACAGTGTATCGTTTGCGTTACTTCTGAGAAGTATCACCAATGGCCTCATCATTCAACCAAGTCAGTGAAACTGGGACAATCCTTCTTCAAGTTACTAAAACTAACAACAGTGAGTAACCTTCAACTGTTGGTTGGATTACCAAGTTAATATCCACAATGGATAAGTCTTCGAAAGAACATCTCACAGCTGCAAAAGTCAAACATAAGGTTCCAGCCATGCAACACCAAGTTCTAGCTATGAACACCAACTCAAACAAATGGGAAGAGACACTGAAACAACATTATAGCCAATACAAACAAATGTACCAACTTCAGAACATCTGAACCATAACTACACCAGATTACCTCAAGGTCCAAAACCTGAACACCATCAAAAGAACCATATGAAAGCAGCTAGATGAGTAAATGCCTTTACGCCTGCAACCAAAGGAATCACCTGATGGCTTGCAAACCTGGATATGTGGTGGAGTAATATTCTTCAGTTACATGCCTGCAGCAGAATCTTCAGATGAAACCAAATGAATGATTCACCACTGTATGTTCTACACAGAAATGGAATGAATGAGAACTCTATGCTGGTCCCATGTCAGCCTAACTGCCCATCATCAAGTGTGGGATGGCCTATCAACATGAACCGGGTGTGTGACAAAGCCTTTTGAACTAAATTGGGAAACGGTTAACATAAACCGAGCTGTTGGACAGTCGTCATCTTTTCATCGATAAGATGATATAGGGAAGAACCTTCTGCAGAGCTTAAGTTGCATCTCCTGAAAGTATGACAGACCTAGGCATCAATTTCAATTGGAACACAACCCAAATGGCAACCGAGTATTCTTAAATTCAGTCTCATGGAGAGAATATGTGCTTATGTATAATTCTATTCTTGGATTATGGATTAGAAACATTCGCCAGCCAACTTCGGTGGACATACTGTGAGTAGAAAATGACTGTGAGTATAATTCTGCACGGATAATTATGGACATTAACTGCTTTGCACTGGAGAAGAATGCCCACCCGCAACGCCTAAATGAACACTATAATTAATTAATTTAATTATTAGTATCAACTGTTTTCATGAGTGTGGTTTTCTTCAATGACAGGAAAAGGGTAAAGATTGTTTTACATGGTAATGGTGTACACCAAAAGGGTTATGTTATGACATATATGTATAATATTTTGACACCCACTCATTATTTTTAAATATGAGAATTGTACATGGTGTCAGAAATAAATGTATGTATGTTGGGTTTCTGCACCTAGACCAATGTGATTTTATCTAGGTACAATGAGTCAAGTTAGCAGAACCAATTTGTGGTTGTTGTGTTGTTTGTAATAACCTTGTTTTTTTCTGGGGTCACTGGGTACTATGTTGTAATACTGCATATCATTCCCATGCCTGTCTGAAAATGCATAGTGTTTATTACACCTATATATATATATGTAACTGCAGATCTTGAGTTAATACCTGAACTGTTTGTCCAAAAGTGTTGTGTACATCAAGTAAATGTGGTGTCCAACAAGTGGTTGTTTATATGTTGTGAGCAATCAATATCCTTCTAGCATCTATAGTTAATTTAAAGGGTGATGAAGTGGGAAGGGAAACCTACACACAGATGCCATTGTTTCAAGGATGGAACTCTTTCCTCCTGGGAGTTGTGGTAAATATCCCTGATCACCCTGCATTCTTACCAGTGACAGAGAATCAATAATACCCCCTAGACATTTTAACGAATCATTCTCAGGAATTAAAATCCACATCCCACATGTGTGGTCCCGCCCGGTACGGACTTCACCTAGTAGTGGAGTAGTCCGTGAATTTAAAACTCATGGTAAACATCACAATTGGTGTATTATTGTGAGTATATGAATTCAGGGAAAACCTCTCGCAGGTAAACCAAGTCACTTCAGAATGTTATAGTGTTAGTAACAGACCTAATCACTCATTAGTATGAGCTGAGTCAAGTGTTATATGAACCCATAATGGCTCAGATAAATATAGGTTTTTTTTTGGTACAAAACTGTTCACAGGTAATATCTTGATTCTGGCAGATGCATCAGGTAGTTGGTTGTTGGATATGAGATTTTTTTTAAAACTCATATTTTATATCTTATTGATGGTAAACTCACATAAGATAGGTAATTCAGTGAATGTTTAGAATTCATAGTCATTCCCGTTTGAGGTATGGTTCTGCTACTCTGATATTCTCTTTAAATGGTTTAAAAGTGGTGTACTCATGAACACACTACTATATTATGTATCCATAAGGTTTATGTTCCTACATATGAATCATGTGTTAATTAATTATTTTGTCATTGATTATCATTGTATTTTCATGCTTGATCTGCTTGTATAATTCATGTAATATTGAAAAGTTACCAAGGCAGCAGAGAGTGATAGACAATTGTATAGATAATTAGGACAGATAAGTTAAAAATCCAATAAATTTTTTTTAAGGGAAAAATTTAATCAACAAATGATTCAGTAGTACACTAAATAATACCTGAGCGATGAATTAAACCAGGGGAAAATAGCAGTAACTAAAGTAAATGAACTAATGGTAAGGCCAAAACCACCACTTGCAAAAATGTAGACATAGTTAATGGAAGGGAAGGAATATTGTAAGAATTTGCAGTATTTAGGGGCACCCTAATTTAATCCTTTTTTTTCATATGACATAACATGTTCTACAACACCGGTAGTAAAGTAAAGTGAATAAATGATGGATACTTAGGAAGAAAAGCCATACTGACATTTATTCTACTCCACCGGTGATATGAGTAGTTATTAATAACAAACTCAGATGGCCCATATGTTAATAAATAGGGTCAACCAAAATATTCACCTGGTGATGTAAGTGAAACTGATCAACTCACTTACTGACCCAACAGAATATAAGGTATTTCTTTAAATTATCCACCCCGATTCCATTATTAATGGTAGCGGAAACAGACCGTATAGGTATGTAAAAGGTATAATTAAAGAATTAACATAAGAAATTGGAATTTCAAATAAACTTCAGGAGATACCGGAAAAAATCTGTGCCAGTCTCTAGTCAGAGACTGAACATTTCAGATATTGGCTCCTTAACTTTGAAATTTACAGTTTAATTCTCATTAAGTGAAATGTTCACTATGAGTAGTCCTCATCAAAAAGAGGAGTGAAACAGCTTTTAGTTAGCGATTAGCTTACATAAAGTTATTTCAATAATTGCCTAACTAACATTAATATTCTCATAAGGGAAGAATTAAGAAGGGCAAAAATAAGTGGTACAATAGAGGCGCGCGACTCAATTGTATTTTCTTTAAAACTAACCGAGTAACTAAATTCTAGATAATGCTCGAAGCCTACTAATAGGTAGGTGAATCAGAAATCAATCGCAAGACGAAACAGATTTCTACATCTCAGTTCTGATTTGGATGTTATGCCAGCATTAAATATGTGAAAGCAGATCCAGACTAACAGAGATTAGCTTAAATAACTGATACGAATCAGTAAAAGCAACAATTAAATAAACAACTCTTGGAATAGATGCTGTTTATAAATAGGACGAACTCCTTGACGTGAAGACAGGGGAAACGCCTAAAACTTATACAGTGAACCCATGCTAGAAAAATGGAATATAGCTGTGTAAAAACCAAGCAAATTGGAGCATATAGCTGAAGAATTGCTTGATATGTACTAGATTAGGAATTTCAATCAGGAATCCAGCTAGTAAATTATATAACAGTTCAAAGATAGACCTTAGTCAATCTAAATAAATCCAGAGTTTCCACGTATTAAACGGATGAAAACAAAACTGGAGAGAAACATTAAGAGTACCTTACCTGTTATCTTGAGGACACAACTCAGGAGATGCCAGTATTAGAGGGATATACAGATGTAATAGTAATTTTACAAAAACTAGTAATCCACATCCATAACTGGAAAGTGAACCAGCAACTTGATTGTCTGGAAGACTATCAAAGGAATCACAAAAAGGGGCTTTTAACTTCTCACTGAACTGATTATATATGGTAGGAGACAATACGTCTGAACCTACATAACAATGTATGTTGCTAAGTTGAAAATAGTCTAAAAACCTGGAGGGAGGCAGACGACGATCAATGTACGCCAAGCGACGCAAAATTGCTCGTAATTCAACACCAAAGCAACAAATACAGAGTGAAACTCAAACACAACAGTTAGAATTACTAATAAGGATTCTAGCGTAAAATAGATCTCGATTAGAAGGAATAGCAGAGAAAGTAAGCTAAGAATTACTTCATTTCTGATAGATTCATGTTCCCCGGAAAATTCGGTTCAGAGCGGAAATCTAGAAAAGTTGGACCTTGTTTACATGTTAGGCGAGATTCTCCGGGTAAACCCGCAAGAGAAAGGGACACCACTCTAATCAGTAGTTATCAAAACTGATCGGAAAATCCCATAACTCGACTTATAACCCAAACACATGATGTGTTGGATGAAAATGTATTTCAACAGGAACCATCTTTAGCTTCCTTTAAATATCAGATCTATAGTAAAAACAAACGTCTAACTTACAGGGAGACGGGCGAGTTTAATAGGCTATCAGTAGACGCAGAATTAACCGTCGGTTTTAACATAATCTCAAGATTGATAATCTAATGAGAGAGAAATCAAGCTTAATGATGATATCTCAATTGCTTCAAAAAGTCGGTTTGATGCAGACAAACCAGTACTGGAAAGTAACAAATTATCAGATAACCACTCATATTTCAAACAATAGCTGACAACAGTGGAGAGGGTGCTACACTCTTTCAATAAAAGAGAAATAATCCTTTAAGGTTATGCCAGTTGTCGTGACTAAAAGAAAATGGACGTGGCTCTGATTATATAACATAAGGCAGTAGTAAAGTAATAAGGGATGGATACTAGGTGAGTCAATGTAAAGACGGAAATTGTAGAGTACTTCTTGACCATTTAATTTCTGAAAGAAATAAATGTCTTAAATGGGGGAGGCGTGTAATATAATAAAAACGTCTCTACCCTTTCCTAGTTATGGACTCCCTTAAAAATAAACAAACCCTTACAATTACTGATTAAGTAACTTACTTAATGTAGGAGAAAATAAAACAGCGATAGACTGACCGTGGCACAGCTAAATTTAGTTTGGCTTGTTTTCTCTCCCTTATCTGGCCAATCCTGGCGAGGGGGAAAACAAAGACTGAAGCGGCCATTTCTAGTCAAGACACCACGCAAGAAAGTCGACCTTTCCCTTCGGGGAGAAGGTAGTTTGTTTTAAAACCATGATTCTCTTCAAGCTATTGGTATGTTATCTACATATATTAAGATATATTTATGTATTACCTAGACCAGTATGTTTAATTAAGAATTAGTTACAATTCTCTTAAACCAGGCTGGATGATGTTTACTAAGGAAACACAGGTGGGCGCCACGCTGTAATTTTTCCTATGTCTTACAATTTCAAATCCATATGTTAATATCTTGTATAGGCATTATGAACTTATATCTCACTAGTAGTGCTATAATCTATGAATATTATGTGTACTGTAAAGTATCAACTCTCATGTCTGAAACACATTCTAGAGATTTTCTCAATGTAGGAGCAGACCCCTGATTCAGGCTTCATAGTAAAGAACTAGTGTCTGTCAATTTCATATTCCTATGGTAAAACTTCTAGGCACTGTGAACAATATCTCACTATTTATGCTTAGAAATCTGCAAATAATCTATGTACTATAGAAAGGTGTTTTATCCATGCGGGGACATACAAATGATTACGCATATTCCTGACTCGTACTTAGTCAGGGGATAAAATATTTTGCCACATTATAATCTGTAACTTGGAAATATAGTGCTAAATTTTAGTACCATTCTTTTGTTAACAGATTAGTAACCACTCCATATGAGGTTGAACATATAATCATTTCATAAAATAGTGTTAGGGACAGGCCATGTTTGAATATAAATTCATGAACAATTAAACGCGTGATGTAAATGTATGTTCGGATAGGATTCACTCCGCATCGCCTCACCGTAGTAGAAACAGAAGCGAAGATTGATGTGAATAAATTGCTTGCAATATTCAGAAGACTGGACCATGCGGCATAAGTTATTCTTATAAATACCCTCCGAATAATAGCAGTCATTGGCAAAACATATCACAGCGATTACTATCCTCATGTGCTGTACGCAGTGGGGGAAAACAATGGATGTTTTAGTTCATGAAGATAATTCAAAAACCTAGGCTCCCTGCATCATCATTATGATTAATTATTATGTATGATTATCATGTACTTAATATCAGAGAAATGTACATGTATGTTTTTTTTGGTATGAGAATTTTCTCTGTTCTGATTGTTACTTTTTACTGTGGGAATATACATTTTAATGTTGCATCTTGGGATTAGAGGATGTTGATATAAGAATCCATGGGTTTGTCAGTACTTTAAGAAGCCAAGGTTGAATAGTCTTGACCTAATGATGATTATAGTGCCGAAAGGAAGACGCGGCATTAGAAACCACAGGGATTCTGTATAGGCTATTCTCTTCAAGTAATGAGAGAGACAATATCAACATGTTGGATGGACAGAATGACTTCACCCATCCAATAGTCCCAGTAACAACAGAACAAAATATAAGTGAGAAAATACCTTACTCACTATGAAGAGTCAGAATGGCTCTACTCAGCAATGAGGGACAGTGGAACATGGACACCCACTCCTTTCCCCTTCTCCCCTTGTTGTTTTGTATTTTTTGTTTGTAATTGTCTTGTGAAAGTTAACACATCACAGTAGGTTAATGCTAGTGTTGTATTCTTTGTCATCCCTTTTCTATAGAAGAGAAGCAGGTGGTGGTTGAATTTGGTGGGACTATATCACTAACACTGGATCCTGGGTAAACAGCCATAAAGTGAATGTCCAAACCATAGTCTGGATCTAGCAATACCTCAATGTTTACTGCGGCACTCAATAGCTCCATAGCGAGCAACAGATAAATTAGAAGACAACTGACTGGGTGAGTGATTAAGTCCTATTTTAGTAGGAATATCCAGGATGGACTTCAAGATCTAATAATCTACAAAGATGAAGATCATCAGAGTACTGACAACAGTGTATCGTTTGCGTTACTTCTGAGAAGTATCACCAATGGCCTCATCATTCAACCAAGTCAGTGAAACTGGGACAATCCTTCTTCAAGTTACTAAAACTAACAACAGTGAGTAACCTTCAACTGTTGGTTGGATTACCAAGTTAATATCCACAATGGATAAGTCTTCGAAAGAACATCTCACAGCTGCAAAAGTCAAACATAAGGTTCCAGCCATGCAACACCAAGTTCTAGCTATGAACACCAACTCAAACAAATGGGAAGAGACACTGAAACAACATTATAGCCAATACAAACAAATGTACCAACTTCAGAACATCTGAACCATAACTACACCAGATTACCTCAAGGTCCAAAACCTGAACACCATCAAAAGAACCATATGAAAGCAGCTAGATGAGTAAATGCCTTTACGCCTGCAACCAAAGGAATCACCTGATGGCTTGCAAACCTGGATATGTGGTGGAGTAATATTCTTCAGTTACATGGCTGCAGCAGAATCTTCAGATGAAACCAAATGAATGATTCACCACTGTATGTTCTACACAGAAATGGAATGAATGAGAACTCTATGCTGGTCCCATGTCAGCCTAACTGCCCATCATCAAGTGTGGGATGGCCTATCAACATGAACCGGGTGTGTGACAAAGCCTTTTGAACTAAATTGGGAAACGGTTAACATAAACCGAGCTGTTGGACAGTCGTCATCTTTTCATCGATAAGATGATATAGGGAAGAACCTTCTGCAGAGCTTAAGTTGCATCTCCTGAAAGTATGACAGACCTAGGCATCAATTTCAATTGGAACACAACCCAAATGGCAACCGAGTATTCTTAAATTCAGTCTCATGGAGAGAATATGTGCTTATGTATAATTCTATTCTTGGATTATGGATTAGAAACATTCGCCAGCCAACTTCGGTGGACATACTGTGAGTAGAAAATGACTGTGAGTATAATTCTGCACGGATAATTATGGACATTAACTGCTTTGCACTGGAGAAGAATGCCCATCCGCAACGCCTAAATGAACACTATAATTAATTAATTTAATTATTAGTATCAACTGTTTTCATGAGTGTGGTTTTCTTCAATGACAGGAAAAGGGTAAAGATTGTTTTACATGGTAATGGTGTACACCAAAAGGGTTATGTTATGACATATATGTATAATATTTTGACACCCACTCATTATTTTTAAATATGAGAATTGTACATGGTGTCAGAAATAAATGTATGTATGTTGGGTTTCTGCACCTAGACCAATGTGATTTTATCTAGGTACAATGAGTCAAGTTAGCAGAACCAATTTGTGGTTGTTGTGTTGTTTGTAATAACCTTGTTTTTTTCTGGGGTCACTGGGTACTATGTTGTAATACTGCATATCATTCCCATGCCTGTCTGAAAATGCATAGTGTTTATTACACCTATATATATATATGTAACTGCAGATCTTGAGTTAATACCTGAACTGTTTGTCCAAAAGTGTTGTGTACATCAAGTAAATGTGGTGTCCAACAAGTGGTTGTTTATATGTTGTGAGCAATCAATATCCTTCTAGCATCTATAGTTAATTTAAAGGGTGATGAAGTGGGAAGGGAAACCTACACACAGATGCCATTGTTTCAAGGATGGAACTCTTTCCTCCTGGGAGTTGTGGTAAATATCCCTGATCACCCTGCATTCTTACCAGTGACAGAGAATCAATAATACCCCCTAGACATTTTAACGAATCATTCTCAGGAATTAAAATCCACATCCCACAGTAGGGTGAGGACAGGCAAGCTTCGTGCCTAGTGGCTAGCTTCGCTTCGGAAGTCACGGGTGGCAAGCATCGTCTGGATATTTTCTCCGGGGCATGCTGGTGTGCTGGGGAATGAACAGGCAGACAGATTGGCTGGCTCTGCAAAACTTGGTGGAGTATTGATACATGATAAGGCAAACGTGGTTGCGGCCTTGTGGGAGCACGTGTACACCTCGGAGGAGCAAATGGATCACCATGATCTGGAAAGAATGCGACAGCGTGGAGTGACGAGGGGATCTGGCCGATGCTCGACGCTTAGAGGAAACGCGAGACGCACATATAATCAGTTTGCTACTGGTACTATTGGGATTGGAACTCTTCGCTGGCTTCTGGGGATGGGGACGGAGCACTTATGGGAATGCCCCGAATGCTGTGATGTCGGGTCCTCAATCAATCAATCAATCAATCAATCACAAGCAATCATGAATGGCCAGGACATTTGATTACTGCAAGTTCTAAATGGTTTGAGGTCTTCACCTACGACAGCCAGTGGGGTCTAAAGCATGTTGAACTTTCTGATGTATGGATTGGGAGGCAGAGATATAACCTCCTTGGTTATGAAAGTTGGAAAACCATTGTGACACATTAAACCAGTAATTTTATAATTCCACAGTGACACATAACCAATAATTTTATACGTCCACAGTAACACGCTATAACCAGTAATTTTACACTGCCACATGACACGTTATAGCAAGTAATTTTACCCGGGCACAGTAACACATTACAACCAGCAATTTTACACTGTCACAGTGACACATTTTAACCAGTAATTTTACACTGGCACAGTAACACATTATAACCAGTAATTTTACACTGGCACAGTAACACATTATAACCAGTAATTTTATACTTCCACAGTGACACGTTATAACTAGTAATTTTACACTGCCACAGAGACACGTTAAAAAAAGTAATTTTACACTGGCACAATGACACGTTAAAAAATGTTTTGCATATCCTTTACAGGACATCGCTGTCAACATCACCATCTTTCAGCTGTGTGTTGATTTCTTGACAAGATTACGCTCAGTAGTTTGCCATAGCTTTCTGAGCGGCCGGCTCAGTTATCCCGCAAGTCACCAGCGGGGGTCGAACCGCCTCCAGCTCTCGCCCTGCTACGAGACTCTGCGTGATAAACGGGATTACGGAGAAAGTGGTGTAACCCCTCGGCCAGAGAGACCGGCAATGACACGTTACAACCATTAATTTTACATTGAGACAGTGACACGTTATAACCAGTAATTTTACACTGGCACAGTGACACGTCATTACCAGTAATTTTACACTGCCACAGTGGCACGTTATAACCAGTAATTTTACACTGGAACCGTGACACGGTATAAACAGTAATTTTACACTCGTACAGTAACACATTATAACCAGCAAGTTTACACTGGCACAGTAAAACATTATAACCAGTGATTTTACACTGGCACAGTGATACATTATAACAAGTAATTTTACACTGGCACAGTGACAAGTTATAAACAGTAATTTTACACTGGCACAGTGACAAGTTATAACCAGTAATTTTATACTGGCACAGTGACACGTTATAACCAATAATTTTACACTGACGCAGTGACACGTTATAACCAGTAATTTTATACTAGCACAGAGACACGTTATAAACAGTAATTTTACACTGCCACAGTAACAGGTTATAACCAGTAATTTTATATTGGCACATTAACGCATTATAACCAGTAATTGTAGACTTCAACAGTGACACATTTTAACCAATAATTTTCCGCTGGCACAGAAACACGTTGTAACCAGTAATTTTCTACTCGCACAGTAACACATTATACCCAGTAATATTACGCTGGCACAGTAACACATTATAACCAGTAATTTTATACTTCCACAGTGACACGTTATAACCAGTAATTTTACACTGCCACAGTGACAAGTTATAAACAGTAATTTTACACTGGCACAGTGACACGTTATAACAAGTAATGTTATACTGGAACAGTAACACATTATAAACAGTAATTTTACACAGGCACAGCAACACATTATAACCAGTAATTTTATACTTCCACAGTGACACGTTATAACCAGTAATTTTACACTGGCACCGTGGCACGTTACAACCAGTAATTTTACACTGGCACAGTGACACGTTATTACCAGTAATTTTACACTGCCACAGTGACATGTTATAAACAGTAATTTTACACTGCTACAGTAACACATTATAACCATCAAGTTTACACTGGCACAGTGACACATTATAACCAGTAATTTTACACTGCCACGGTAACACGTTATAACCAGTAATTTTATACTGGCACAGTGACACGTTATAACCAATAATTTTACACTGGCGCAGTAACATTTATAACCAGTAATTTTATACTGGCAAAGTAACACATTATAACCAGTAATTTTACACTTTCAAAGTGACTCATTATAACCAGTAATTTTCTACTGGCAAAGAAACGCGTTATAACCAGTAATTTTCTACTGGCACTGTAACACGTTATAACCAGTAATTTTATACTGGCGCAGTAACAAATTATAAACAGTAATTTTACACTGGCACAGGGGCACGTTATAAACAGTAATTTTATACTGGAAATCAATCAATCAATCATGTGCCATGCCGGAAAGCGTGGGCTGTCATGACTCGCCATTTCACTCGATCACCAGAGTCGTGGATCAGCTCAGTGTTCCTGTCTCGGCCATGCCATGTAGCCAAGCCACCCAGGTATTTTCTTCTCGGTCTTCCTCTTGGTCTGTTCCCTTCGATCTTGCCAGTAGTCACTAAGTTCTCTAATCCATTTCTTCTCATAACATGTCCAAAAAATGTTGACTGTCTACGTCTAATTTCTGTAATCAATTTACGATTTTCATTTGTCTCCTGTAGTACTTGGTCATTGGTTTTTCTGCCTGTCCATGGTATTCTTTGCATTTTCCTCAGAAACCACATTTCTGCAGCCATCAGATGTTTTTCAGCTTGACTGCTCATTGTCCAAGTTTCACATCCATACAAAAGAACAGGCTCTATGTATCCCCTCAACACTCTTTTTCTCGTTTCAATTGACATCTTTTTATTGGTCTGAATGTTTTTCATCTTCCTAAAGGCTACTTTCGCCATGGCGATTCTTGTTCTAATTTCTTCAAGGCATCTCCCATCAGATGGTATGTCTGTTCCGAGATAATTGTACCAATTCACTTGTTGAAGAATAGTCCCATTTACTTGTATATTACATTGTGGTATTTCGTTCTACCTAGTGACGACCATAATCTGTGTCTATTTACAATTTAATTCTAACCCCAGTTGCTCACTGTGTACAACAACCGCATCTACTAATTGTTGCAGATCCTGCTCATTGTCTGCAATCAATACTGTATCATCTGCATATCTAATGTTATTGATGTTTCGTCCTCCAATGCTGATTCAATTTATATCTTCTACATTTCATACTGGCAATGTGACACTTTATAACCAATAATTTTATACCGGCACAGTGACACGTTATAACCAGTAATTTTATACAGGCACAGTGACAAGTTATAACCAATAATTTTACACTGTCGCAGTGACACGTTATAACCAATAATTTTACACTGGCACAGTGAAACGTTATAACCAGTAATTTTAAACTGATACAGTGACACGTTATTACCAGTAATTTTATACTTCCACAATGACACGTTGTAATCAGTAATTTTACACTGTCACAGTGACACGTTATAAACAGTAATTCTACACTGGCACAGTGACACGTTATAACCAGTAACTTTATACTGGCACAGTGACGCGTTATAACCAATAATTTTATACTGGTACAGTGACACGTTATTACCAGTAATTTTACACTGGCACAGTGACACATTATAACCAGTAATTTTATACCGCCACAGTGACACGTTATAAAAAATAATTTTATACTGGCACAGTGACACTTTATAACCGATAATTTTATACTGGCACAGTGACACGTTATAACCAGTAATTTTACATTTGCACAGTGACACGTTATAACCAGTAATTTTACACAGGTACAGAGACACATTATAACTACGAATTGTATACAAACTCATTTTCTTTTAAATGTCAATCAAGGAATCTTTTAAACAATTACAAAACTAAAGGTCACAACATGCGAAACGAGGTGCTTGAGAAATTCCAATTCCAATTCCAACTCTTGAGACGAATGGCCCCATTTAACCGTCGTCTGTAACGATTTGGTTGTATTTGGGTCCTCTATGGTGTGGCTTATATTAAGACTTTCGTAGATTGGGCTGCTTGTTTTCGGCTTCCTGGCTTATGATTGGTTGATTGTGTTCGTTAATTTCCTGTTGTGGTTTTTCATGTCTTTTCATGGCTTAAGAAAATGGTTGGCATCCATTAAATAGTGAGTATTCAGACAAGTTTTCCCCACTGTCACATACCTACGAGGCAGATACAGAGCGGGTGAAATGATGCTGGTTGACATACAGACTATGACACAGAGACAGATCATTATTTCAATTAAGCCAGAAAATCAACAACCGAGATCTGCTGACTTACATCGACGCCTGCGCCATTTGTCATGGCACATGATGATGATGATAAAATAGATTAAATGGAAATGTATAGCATTAATGTAGCTCGAGAGATAGATTAACAGGAACTCATAAAGGGAAGTAGCGATACATGCGACCTTTGGTCCATAACATCAATTTTCAGCCAGCCATTTTGGTTTGGATTACGCAGACTATCATTGGTGCAATTGGAAATGGCAAACGTCAATGGAGGCCGTCACGTGATTCAATAAACAAGTGGACCAGCGTGTTGGCCAGACTCAACTTTCTCAGTTGTTTGTGTGTTGTTGCGTTTTCTTATTGTTGATGTTTGCTGATGAAGGCTTATAGCCTCAACACCCTCTGTCTTGTTTGTAATTGTATTTCGAAAATCTTCCCTTCACTTTGTGTTTTTCATTTTATTATTGGAATCTCCTCTATACGGGCATGTTTATAAAATTATTAGAATCTCCTCCAGGCGGGGATGTTTATAAAACTGTCATGGACTCCCAGGTCGAATCAATCTAAATTGGATACCAGGAGGTGTTCTTGTGAGCAAAGGCGACCGACGTGATATCGACTACATCACCCATCGAGTGATAACTGGTTTATAAATATCTTGTCTTTCCTCTCGTGCCTAAGATGGCGCATAGGACAGAAATCGTGGTTCTCTTGTGTTTGCTTGAAGCGTCACACATTTGGAGCCAGAAATCTGTTTCTGTAACAGTTGGAAGCTTTATGATGACGGATTGTTAGTCCGCCGATCAACCGTCTCTAGTCGAATTTGTGGAAAACATATCCCGCCAACTCATATGGAACTAACAAAACGCCCCGATGCGCGCAAAGGGATTCTTGACTCATTTTACTTGTATTATGAAAGTTTCGAAGCATGATTATTTTGGGGTAATACAGTTTGCGGATTCCCCTTGCCTTCCGCCGATTTGTGTATGTTGACTCAACTAGCCTTTGTATAAAGAGACAGACCCTGCAAGGCAGCGGGAGGAGATGTTATTTATGGCGTCTCTTGCCCGCCGATGGCCACGTCAAAGAGTTTTGATGTATTTTCTAGAGATAGCTGCCCCACAAACTAACTAGCCTCCTCTGAAAATTAATTGAACAGCCAAGATGAGCAATCAGGACGTTTTAAGGGAAGCTGGGTCACAAAGTCAACTTATCACAAACATCAGAAAGAGGCAATCATCGTTATTTCGCCACATTATGAGAAGACAAAAACTATAACATGTTGTGACAACCGGAAAGATTTGCGGAAAGATAGCTAGAGGAAATCAGCGTGAAAAGATTATTGACAGTCTTGTGTCATGGCACGGAAGGAAGTCAACACAAGAATTGATCCATAAATTCGGAGATCGTAAATTGTGGAGAGACATGATCGCCCACGCCAACAGGCAAGACACAGGATGATGATGATTATGTAGTTGCTATCTTACATATGTCAACGCCAGTGGCTTAGAGTTAGTGAACAGTTTCATAAGCCTCACATACCGAGTTGTAAGTCGCCGTAGACGATATAGAAGCTCATCGCTTTGTCTTGATTTTCACAATGGTATGCCGCCGGCTGTTCAGAAAGCATTTAGAAACTTATTTTAATGTTGCATGTCCTTTGCGGGGCTTTTGGATCAACCCCAAATTCCAGGTTGACTTACCTGGCAATTTTACGTTCAGTAGTTCGCCATTGCTTTCTTAACGAGATGTCTGCGTTTAAGTTCAACTGACCGACGAAAGGCGTGATCCCACTGCACAACCGCCAGCGCACCGAAAGTTTAAGAGAGAGCGCTCTTATCCATTGCGACACGTTGAACTGAGCGTAAAAAAACATCTCCAACAGCCAATACATGATGGGATTGATTGCAACGTCCTTTTAAGTACAACTGTGCGCAACTAACTTTTATCCTACACATACCCGCACAGCCAGAAGTGTTTGCACAGACGAACTATAGATAAGAAACTCGGGTTAATGTATCGTTCTCAACACCCACAGCGTCGTTAACTTGCAAATGTGTAGATTTAAGTTGCTCATTCCGTGTTGGCATGCACAGACGACTTTCATGCATCTGTTGTCTCCGACCCCCCTTTGTTTCTCCTATTTGGGGTGGCGGGAACGGTAGCGCATAAATGCTGTATGTATAATTCTTCACATTTCCCACGGGTTTTCTTTTTCTCTCTGTCAGCACGGAACATGCCTGTTTGGATATTCGGCATATCTTACAACCCGGGTGCGCTGATTGAGATATGTACCTAGGTCAACCAATGGCCAGGAAATCGCATGAAAGTTGCTGATAACAGAAATGCCATATACTTGGAAAAAAGTACAGCAGGGTGTTAGCACTCTTCAGATTTTTAACATCCAACTCCCTTATTTTTGGGTAGTGGATCGGACGTCAGGTGTATCGGATAAGATCACGAATCTAGGACGGCCTCTTTGTATATTTATCATAATCATCATCATGTGCCATGCCGATAAACGTGAGCGGTCATGTTTCGCCATCTCACGCGATCACCAGCGTCGTGGATCAGCTCTGTTTTCTTGTCTCGACCATCCCACGTGGCCAAGCCGTCCAGGTATTTACTTCTCTGTCTCCCCCTTGTTCTTTCCCCACTCAGTCTAGCCAGCTGTCACCATGTTCTCCTAATGATTTCTTCTCATAACGTGTCCAAACTATTGTGACTGTCTACTTGTAAATTCTCTAATCAGTTTACGATTTTCATTTGTTTCTTGTAGGACTGGTTGTTCTGTCTGTCCATGGTATTTTTTGCATTTTCCTCAGAAACCATATTTCTACACCCATCATATATTTTTCAGCTTGTCTGCTCATCGTTTAAGTTTCACATCCATACAAAAGTACAGGTTGTATGTTGCATTTCAACGCTTTTTTTCCACGCTGTTTGCATATTCTTCTTCTTCTTCTTCTTCTTCTTCTTCTTCTTCTTCTTCTTCTTCTTCTTCTTCTTCTTCTTCTTCTTCTTCTTCTTCTTCTTCTTCTTCTTCTTCTTCTTCTTCTTCTTCTTCTTCTTCTTCTTCTTCTTCTTCTTCAGCGTTCCGAGCCATTGAGGTTCTTTGCTGCAGATACAATCCGTCTGCATTCGTCTCTCTGGTTGACCTTCTCTTGCCAGTCGTTGATTTCCATTGTCGTTCTGAAGTACATTGTGATGTGACCAAGTTATAGATTACTACATGTGATAAATTGTGGATATTAATTATATCATTGAAGAATCTGAAACACTACGTGGCTGGGTAATCGAATGCGTGTGGTATAATAGGGAGGAGAGTGCAGTGCCCACTGTAGCCTGCCCCAGTTCTAAGTCATGCTACAGTAGTGGGAGTAATTTCAAATGGAGAAGAAGGGTCACGGGAAGCCAAAGAGACCCTTATTAGCTCGAGGTATCTAGGGTGTTCTCGGGAATGGTAAGGTTTCCTCTCCAAAAGATAAACTGCCCGAATTAGGAGATACTTTGGTTGTTAATTACCTGGCTCTGAACCCCCAACTTGTATTCATTTTTCTCGAAAGGAAAACGGTTACAAGATTTTTGAATGATAATATTAAGTTCTCCTATTTGAACAATCTGGGACCTGGGAGGTTACAACAGAACAGGAATTAGCTGTCTGTTAGTGGTTACCCTGCCACGTAGTGTTCCAGATTCTTCAATGATATAATTAATATCCATAATTTATCACATGTAGTAATCTATAACTTGGTCATATCACAATGTACTCCAGAACGACAATGGAAATCATCGACTGGCAAGAGAAGGTCAACCAGAGAGACGAATGGAGACGGATTGTTTGCATATTGCGCCGGTTAAATATCCAACTATGGTTGGGAATCAAAAAGGATTTTTCCGAATAGGCCAGTGCCCACTTTATAAACTTATAAACTTACCCATAATATAATATCAGTAGTTTGTGTGATTATGATATTTCTTCTTCTTGGATCTTTCGAGGAGAATGCGCCACACTTATAGTGCGTTCACAAATGTTTTCCCTCATTCACGTTTAATTTTTTTTTCTTTTAAAGTATGTGTTGCATTGTTATGAAATTTTCCCTGCCTTCTTATATTTACTCCCACCAAGGAATGTGTCATTGATAGGTCCAAATGCAATTGAAATCATAGAAAGCGGCGAAAGTTTCCGTTATGTTTTGGCGAAAATATAATGAATTCACGCGATCAAACTTGTTTTACAGTAATGCAGGTCAATTCGGGTAACGACGCAAGGCACTAGCACTATGTGATGTGCTTCTCATAAGGAAATTCCCGTGCACCACGGGGAATATTAAGTTTTGAATACTAATGTTTCCATGTGAAGATGTAATCCATTTCATAATATGCACTTCATCTCTGACCCGTAAATTATATACCACACATTGAGATCTGCTGTGCAATCTCGAGAACAAAAATACATAATGATATGGTTATATGCTAACTTTAATAATTTTCCCTCAGTTGGTTATTTAGTTATGGATTTTTATACGGGGATTTTTTTTTCTGTGGGGGTGGGGAGGGGGTGGGGTGGGTGGGTGGAGGCAAACATTTATGTACGCACTACAAGTACCCTCCTCAGAGGGTGTCCGACTTGGGAACACTGTGTGTAATGTTTGATTCCTCTAGACCAGGGGCGGGAAAACTACGGCCCGCGGGCCGCATGCAGCCCGACAACTGATATTATGCGGCCCTCGAGGGCATTTAGAATAATTTTATTTTTTACTTCGTTTTTAAGCTATTTTGTTAAATTTTTACCGAATGCCTTGTCCGTTATGATTGTTTTAACATTTTTGATGAAATTTCTTTCTAATTTTCAATTTTTGTAAACAGTCCTTGACCTTCGTAATGTAATGCTAAAATGCGAATTTATTGATTTTAATATAGAGAAATATTTATCGGCATGTAAAAAATAATAAGGATGCTGGCATGCGAATTTCAACAAGTAAACTTGCTCCACATTTGAAGAATATTGTCAAAAATTGCAAGCAGTTACACACATCCCATTAGATATCAACGATTGTAGTGACAATGTAGTCGGTTTGTGTCTAAATTAAAGCCATTGACAGATAATGTTAAAAAAAAAATATTATTATAAACAATTGTAAAATCTTGTTAACATATTAGTAAAAGGTTTTGTCATATTGTAAAATATAATGTATAAGTAAAATAATATTGCAATAATTAGTTATTTATACTGTTTAATAACCTGTAAATAATTAATAACTACTTATTATGATAGGTTGCTGTAAACAAAGTGAACATAATATATATGCCCCCCCCCCCCCAATAGCTTTACATTTGTCAATGTGGCCCTACGCACAAAAAGTTTGCCCACCCCTGCTCTAGACAGATTTCATCCAGTGTAATAGGCTCTATCTAACCGAGGGTAGATTTTCTTGCCTGGTAATCTTGCCAGAGGAGTGGAATTACGGCGTACTCTCTGTTATGTTTAACTGCCGAGGGATTTTAACGTACATAACTTGCAGACGGGACCTCTGGTTTTTTTTTTGGCAACTATCAGACAAGGCTAGGGGATGTGTTATACCATTAGATACCAACCGTTTTTGTAATCATTCCCAGCCCTACACTAGGAGCGAACCCGGCATCTTCTGAGCATGAGGATGACACCATAAATTCTCAGCCACGGCTGCCCCTAATTGTGATACATACATTTTGATAGCTGTCGGAGAGACGGAATGCGTGCACCGGCGTGAAATGCGCCTTGTGTGACATTTTGGAGGAGGCTGGAACACTTACAGAGATAATCGTGAACAACAAAAAAAAAAAGATATGACCAAGAAGCTCGGTGGGTGAAAAACAATAACACACACACACACGCACACGCGCGCGTGCGCACACACACACATACACACACACACACACACACACACACACACACACACACACAAATACAGGCGAACGTGTCGATCGAAATCTTTCTCAACGGGACAAGAAGAACTAAACAAAAGAAATACATATGAAAAAGCCACAGCACAAATTAGTACTTCCATTGACGTTTGTCCAATCCAAGAGATGGCAAACAATATTTATGGCTGGAAACGTGTTCCAAATATTTTATTTCGTTTCCATCTGGTTATACATTTTAATGAAGGACGCCTGGTTGAAGGGCTAGATTACAAAGCTGGGTAAGATATAGGATTATTATCTATTGGGGCACCTGGGAACATCAAATCTAAGACATCTTCTTACACCCGTTGAGGCGTATTGGGTACATTTTGCAAGTCCAAATATTTACAAGCCAGTCGACACTCCGTGAGTAATGTGGACAGTATCACGAAAGCCACCTTTACCTCCCAGAATATTTCCTGGCACAAATATTAGACTTGATCGACCTGGAAGGCCATGTTAATTAAAGAAAAAAAATTATGCCTCCGTCGGGACTCGAACTCGTGGCCACCGGGCCGGCAGGCTAGCGCAACATGTTATGTTGCCGGTGATAACAATGGCTTGTTTGTGACCATGGGTATATTTGTTTGGGACGGCTTTGTATTTGTATGTTGTTTAGTGTGTTCTTTGATCTCTTAATATTTTCTTTAGTCTGTCCTATGGTCTCTTCATATTTTCTTTAGCGTGTCATATGATTTCTTCATATTTCCTTTAGTGTATCGTATGATCGCTTCTATTTCCTTTAGTCTGTCCTATAATCGCTTCATATTTCCTATAGTCTGTCCTACGATCTCTTCATATTTCCTTTAGTCTGTCCTAAAATCGCTTCATATTTCCTATAGTCTGTCCTATGATCTCTTCATATTTCCTTTAGTCTGTCCTATGATCTCTTCATATTTCCTTTAGTCTGTCCTATGATCTCTTCATATTTCCTTTATTGTGTCCTATGATCTCTTCATATTTCCTTTAGTCTGTCCTATGATCTCTTCATATTTCCTTTAGTGTGTCCTATGCAGGAACGAGTTTCACAATTTCCCGACATATCGAGTCAAACGGTTCGAAATCAGCTGATAACCATTTGGAAGCAAACCGTGGTGATTTTGATGATATAGGCGTCCGGCGTTCAGAAATCAATGGCAAACTACTGAACGTAAACATTGTCTAGCAAATTACAAACAGCCGACAAATAATGTTGTTGATTGCATCATCTTGTAAAGGGCACGCAATACACACACACACACACACACACACACACACACACACACACACACACACACACACACACACACACCTGCGCGTGTGTGTTTATATATATGGTTGCGATAGAATATCCTTGTGAGCCGGGTGAAGCCAATCAAGAACGCCCCGAGCACTGCATGTACCCTTTCTTAAAATGCACGTGCTCCAAGCGGTGAGTACCAGTTTTGCTTTTGTTTGGCTATGGGAGATGCGCTTCCCGCCAAAAGAGACGGTTGAGAACAAACGAGAACGTGGGAACTTTGACACAATGCGCGTGTGTGAAGGGCGAATAAGTGAGTAATCGCGCACATGTACGCTTGTATATTCTGCTCACCCGCAGAAACGAGCACGTGCTTCGTGTGTCATGGTCCTTATATGTAGCCTTTGACCTTGTTTGTGACGTGTTTTCCGATTCAGTTCGAAGGGAAGACATTTTTATGTCTTCATGTCTGAAGGTTTTTAACGCGGTTTTGTAAAATATATGAGAATAATATGAGGTCAAATAGACAGAGAATTATCAAAGAAATATTTTGTGGGTTTTCCCGTGCTGTAGCGTATTTTTTACCCAGGGAGACATTAAAACATCACTGGAAAAGTCTTAAATAATTTTGTTTACCCTTGTATAATGAAACAAAAATATATTTAAATGTTCTTCTCGTCTTGTCGTCACCTTCTCATGTAGTCACAGGAGATCTCCTTGACTGTATGTTGTGTTTGTGAATGTGTTTGTTTGCTGATGAAGGCTAATCGCCGCAACGTTCTGTATGTGTCTTAACTCTGTTATGTAAAGCTGCACTACTTTGTGTCATTTTATATTGTTTACATTTTCACAGCTTTACCGCAGTTCCACCAAATTTTATACATAATAAAAGTCACGTTAAAAAAATTGCACGTTAAAAAGAATACAATAAGTCAGTGGTTCTCAACCTATTTTGGCCCATGCACCCCTTCACCATATGTTCATAATGTCATTCCACCCCCTCCCATTTTTCGCATTTCCTCCCTATAAATCCCCCACCCCCGCCCCTACATAGTATACGTAAACATGGAAGCTAAATTTAATAACACATACTAGAACACGTCTAGACATCTACATAAAATGTGATTTGCGAGTCTACCTACATTATAAAACGAATTTCAGAATGGCGAGAAGTACCGAACCTTAAAGTATGGAGAGAAAAACAATATCAAGTAATCGGTTCTTGTATTAACTTAATCTTGAAATAATCTTAATCTCCCCCCCCCCCGGAACCCCTAAAATCCCCCTCCCCCGGAGGGGAATTCCACACCGGTTGAGAACCTGAGAACCACTGCAATAAGTAAAGTTAGTTGCGTATCTTTTCACTAGACGTTGCAATCAACCCCAGCATTTATTGACTGTTTGTGATTTACTAGGCCCTCTGTTTTACGTTCAGTAGTTTGCCATTTCGATGGCGAAGGGGTTACGGACGAGGTTCGTAATCCCGCATACCCGCGTTAGAAACATAGCTGCGGGCGATTTAGCAGCAGACCGTTTTGTGTTGCTTTTTTTTGGGTTTAGAAATGGTATGGGCGCTGGTCGTTCAGAAAGCAATGGCAAACTACTGAACGTGGACTTGCCGAGAGATCACAACAGCTAAACATGCCGGTGTTGACTGCAACGTCATGTAAAGGATATGCAACTAGCTTCTTAACTTTTAGTTTACCATTGCTTTCTGAACGGCCGACTCTCATGCAATGGAAAACAGCGCAAAGCAATCTGCTGCCAAATAGCCTGGGGCAGATTACGAACCCTGCACCCCGTATGTCGGGGAATTGTGCAACTGCGTTCCCCCCTAGTCCCCTAGTCCCTACCCCTAGTCCACAGACGTTGATAGAGACATTACACCTGACACAAATTACTGCCCCGGGCGGATACCCACACTGACCTATGACGTATGTAAGATGTGGGACACATTTACACAGAAATAGTAGCGAAACAGGTTAAATACGAGGGTTTTCAATTGAAAACCTTAAAAGGGTGATAGAAATTATAAAAACCATGCCATTGTCTTTTAACCAATATTGTTGTAAAGGATATCAAGTTGTAATCTATTAATATTGTTGTAAAGGATATCAAGGGTGTTCAGCAGTGATATCACGGCGCAGACGAACACGGTGACGCCATAAAGACAGTTTAAAGATGACCGCCATACTTTTGACATGCACCAAAGAGGAGTAGCGTTCTGTTATCCTACAGCATGAAGGGACGTAGGCCAGAGACATTAGGGTTCTTTCCACCTATTTTGAGAACCGTGCGCAAAAACCATCGGCTTCTCTCACAGAACTAATACCCCGTTTGATAAACGACATGTAGGAGGCTCTTGAACCGAGTCGTCATTTAGTCATTTTAATGTTTGTTGGACATTTGAATCTTTCACTTAAAAGGGATCAGTTGTGACTAATGCTAGAACCGTTTTGTTAGTTTAGTAGGGCATACCTTCATTGGACAACGTTTACCCAGACTTTCAAGGGGCGCCGATGATTATCTGAACACTGCATCACTATGGGTCACCAACTCCGAGATCTCCTGTCAGTTCGGTTTAGTCAGTGACGGCCTTGTATATCCGTGGTTTACGGCATTGGCGTGTGGCAGAAGTCTTACATGGTGTTCCGTGTGGTGAAACGCCAATGGCTCATGTCCTCATGCCTTCTTTTATTTTGGGTAAACAGGGGGAAACGGCTTTCGGAAGCTCTCAGTTCTCTTGTTCGCTCAATCTCCATGAAAGATAGTTCTTTGGGTTACCTTCATAACACAATCTTTACCTAGAGCGAGTAGATATAGGTCTTTTCTTTCGGGTAGACCCGATGGAGCGCCTTGCGCCAAATGCGCACTGGTGCGGCTTCTGGAGAATCCATGTCCGTTTCTACTGATCGTTACCCACTGCCGAATGTCAAGTTCAAGTTAAAGATTGAGACATTTTAAAAGGCAGAATACTGATGGGCTATGAAAGGTAATCTTAGGTGGTAATTAGTTTTGCACTTATAAATCTCTATTGTCTTAACGACTGAGATGATATGGCGAAACAGCAGTCTTGCCATATTGAGAGGGGGTGACCGTTAGCCAATCTGGCTAAGCTTCTTAATCTTGGAATGGCAAGGGAACAAATCTGAACAATAAATATGTCCTAAATGATATCGCTTGTTCTTGGCAGCTGATAGACGAGTGCTATCTTTCTTCCTACGGCTTACCTCCACTTAGTAGCTTCTCTCATTTAAATATAAACACATTTGATAGCTACGGTGTGCCGGAAGGAGGGAAGGGCTCCTTGGGGATGGGGTCCACCAATCTATGATCTATCTTCTTGAGCCGGAAGAGGCTACCCACGGTGATATCTCTTTCGTCTTTTAGTCGAGAGGATGATGTCGGGAATATAAATCAACTTCTTTATCTCATTGAGAGAACATGCATACCTCTGAATCTACGTGTTATGTGAGGCACTGCCGGTACATTGCGGCGACAGCTCAGACAAGAGCAGCGGCCGGAAGGGGTAGTATCTTCTTTCCTATTCTTGCTGGGAATGGGGAACTACACTGCGTGCCATACAACCCCACTACTATAATATTAGTTAAGGGGGAGAAACACACAGATTACTAGGCACACCACACCACAAGATCTTTGTCGTGAGAAAGGCATGGTTTGCAAGGGAGAGAGAAGCTGGGAAACGAATGTGCCCAATAATAATAAAGGCAGGGTATGAGTGTGGAGAGTGAGTCTTGTATGCAACAGGGTGCATAGGGTAGCCGACAGGACGTCTACAAGTTGGAGGTCTGCTCAAGCCAGGACGTAGCCAATCCAGGGGCTACCTGACATGTCAGACTCATTCAAGCAAGCCACTTATCTACTTATCTTGGTAAGCAAAAAGGTATAACTAATGTATTAACTGAGGCCAATTGGACCTCAGGATTGTGGTGCATGAGTCAGCTTGATTCCTCACTAGTCTTTCTCATCTACAGGGTCCTCCTTTTGAAGTCTTCTCGTCGACTTTAGGTCGAGTGTTTACCATAAAGTGTGTTGAAAGACTCGACAGGGCTTCTATGCCAAAAGTTATAAACACCTGATGAAACCAGGGCAAGTCAGTGGACATACCAGGTATAATTTTTTTTTCCTAATATAAATGGAGAGGCGTTACAAAAATGTAATGAGTGACACAACAGCCAACTCAAGTCTTCTCATTGACTTAAGGTCGAGCGTTTGTTGATGAGGCGGTTTGGACCTACGCCAATTCCCATCCTTGTCCGGGACAGCGAAAGACTCTGATTCATTCCCTATACCCAATCTGGTATCATGACTTTGGTTCCCAACCTCAATTGTGCCCAGTGATCCCATGGCACTTTCCCAGACCAGATGACTGACTATATCGTGGTGACCTAGGAAACTTGGAAGCTGTTGTTCGAACAACCGACGCTGGATAGAGAGACTGGAACCTTTGCCCGGTGAGGCAGTTGTGAAATGACTGGACAATTTCAAGATCTGTGCTATATGATGTTCAGAGTTTTCTGGATTCATTTCTGGACTAGAGTTATCTCATCAGTTTTGTTTTCTGGACTTGTATAGGTTTATCTGTCTTGGTGTTCTTCTGTGTTGTCTTTATTACGGTATTAAATTCAAATTATAGTGACTGAGACGATCGTCATGTTACGTGTGTGTCAGCCAGAAATACACTGCAGGAAATAACCCTGAGGTCGAAAGAGAGTGTGACAGTAAGTCCGGGGAACTGATGAGGGTTGGCAACAAAGACCTATTCCCAGCCAGGGCAAAAGAATAAGTTTGAAATATTGTGACGGGACATTATGGGACCCTCCCCATAGCTTGTTACATTCCGTAAAACCAGCACCGAGCTGGTTGTGACAATTACTTAGATTACGATTAGAGTAACACCTAATTTGATTAAAGTAACAGCTTTTAAGATTAAAGTAACAACAATATCGATTAAAGTAACAACTGTTTAGATTAAAGTAACAACTATATCGATTAAAGTAACAACTGTTTAGATTAAAGTAACAACTATATCGAATACAGTAACAACTTCTTAGATAAAGTAACAACTACTTGGATTGAAGGAACAACTACTTAGTTTAAAGGAACAACTGCTTGGGTTAAAGTAACAACTATACCGATTAAAGTAAGAACTTCTGAGATAAAGTAACATCTACTTGGATTAAAGTAACAACTACTTGGATTGAAGGAACGACTACTTGGATTACAGTAACAACTACTTGGATTAAACGAAAAACTACTAGGATTAAAGGAAAAACTACTTGGATTAAAGTAACAACTACTTGGATTAAAGTAACGACTGCTGGGATTAAAGTAAAAACTACTTGGGTTAAAGGAACATATCCTTGAATTAAAGCAACATATGTTGGAATCCCCCTAGATGTTGATTATTTAAAAACATGACTTGAGCTCCCAGGTCGACATAACCTAAATTGGGCACCAGTAGATGTACGGGGAAGTAAAGTCGGCGGACATGAAACTGACCACATCATCCCCCGAATCTCCGTGGCGAGGTGGTCAAGCCGTTTGATTCGGGCTCCGTAGGTTGTGAGTTCGATTCCGGGCTGCGTCCTTCGGTTCACGAGTGAAATCTTTCGGAGACTCCTGTGAGTCGTCGCTAGAGCTACGGAGTTCGTGCTTTGTGCGATGCTTTCCGCGCTGCGGAAAGAGACCGAGCCATATGGGATAAAACTCGGTGCAATGAAGTCGACCCTGTCGACTTTTAAGCGACTTTTTAATCAATCCCCGATTGCCAAATGATCTATACCAGTGTTTCCCAACCTTTTTTGTGCCATGCCCCACTTAAGCCTTTCTAAAATTCATATTGCCCCCCTCCCCCGACCCACGCCCCCCCCCCCCTTTCAACATATACATTATTTTTAATATTAAAAAATTGAAATGTTCACTAAAGAAACTTGAATGATAGGTTTTAGGAAGAAATCACTAGGTAATTATTGAGCAAACACAGTAAGTAAATTTTCAAAACATATAATGGAGAACTGAAATTCAAGTACAAAATAATTTTAATGAAAGATTTTTCTATATTATTTTAATTATTAGTAATTATTTATTATTTAAATTTAGTGAGATCCTTGCGCTTGATGCTTGCTGCAAAGAGATCTTATGTCAGGTTCCAATTTAGTTAACTTCAGTCTCAAGTCTCCCCGTTTTGTTATATTCAGCCGATTTCTTCCATTTTCGAATTGCCCCCCTTAACAGTCAAATTGCCCCCCTGTGGGGCGTGGGCCCCACGTTGGGAAACACTGATCTATACGGATATAGCTCTAGCACCTGTGCCCATACGCACTAAGTCATGTGATAGTGCCTTTTACTTAATTACTAACAACTTACCAACCAATGCAATATAAGAAGCGTAAATACTAACACAACCCAATGATACTTGTTGCAGGTATTTCTTCTTCTTCTGCGTTCATCCGGATTTTTTTTCGGACGTGACTGCGTTGTGCCTGTTTACAGCAGAGCTGCGTTCTCGCGCCGTTAGGCCGACACATCCGACTTCTGCGGGCATTTGTTGACCGAGTTAACCTTCCCGGGGGTTGCAGGTATTTAATTATTATTGTCCATTGTCCCAATTATAGATTCTATACTATATCTATTATAATATAGTAACATATAAAGGCAGGAAATCAGGCCCATTCCAAATAACACCTGGCTTGAAACAGGGTGATGCTCTATCGCCGCTACTCTTCAATTTGGCTCAAGAGAAAATTGTAAGGAAGGTAAAGGAGGAATGTGATATTGGAGGAACATCCAAGCTGCTTGGTTATGCAGATGATATAGATATTATAGGGGAAAATGAACAAAAGACATTGGAAATATTGACTCACTTAAAGGAAAAAGGCCAACAGATGGGGCTGGCTATCAACCAAGATAAGACACAATATATGGTAATTTCAAAAGAAGGAATGGCTAAAACCTATGGCCACATACAAATCGATAATATTACCATTAAAAGAACGGAAACTTACAAATACCTGGGTACAATCTTCAACTGCTCCAACATCATAAGGGAAGAAATACAAACTAGAATCAATTCTGGAAATAAGATATACTATACACTACAACATCTACTAAAATCAAATGCGCTATCTCGTAACACCAAAATCACAATATACAAAACACTGATCAGACCAGTTGTGCTGTATAGCTCTGAAACCTGGAGTACAACGAAAGGAGACGAAGCCTTGTTACAAACCTTTGAGAAGAAAGTTTTAAGACACATCTTTGGACCCATTAGGGATACACAAAGTGGAGAGTGGAAAAGAAGAAGTAACAAAGACATTTATGATCTGTTTAAGTTCCCGCTAATCACTGGTATCATGAAAGCTAGTAGACTACAATGGCTGGGGCATATAGAAAGAATGGAAGATAATAGGGAAACAAAACTCGCTTACACTCAGGAAATAAATGACCGTAGACCCCGAGGTAGACAAAGAAGAATGTGGAGAGATAATATATATACACAGACCTACAAGCACTTGGAATCAACGACTGACAAGAGAAGGCCAACCAGAGAGACGAATGGAGACAGACTGTATCTGCAGCAAAGAACCTCAATGGCTCGGAACGCTAAAGGAGAAGAAGAAGAAGAAGATACTATATCTATTAGCTCTTAGAAAGTGTTCGTTTGATTGGTTTGTGATTGACAAGGATGGTATTTGTTATACAGCTAATATAATGCAAAAACTCGACGCCTCACATCGTGCTTGTGCCAACGAATCGGGTGGAAGAGTGCAATTGGGAGGATGCAGGCCTTACCCTAGTGCGAGGAAATGCAACCTAAACCTAGACAGTTAGGGTATTGCTTTGCTGATCCGGCATCTTCTGCAGCTTGTCTTGTTCCATACGTACTGGTGTTACCTTTCCTCTGGAGTAAACTAGACAGGCAGAGAGAGGGATCATGCTGCATGGGCAACACCATCCATCCATCATCCATCATGTGCCGTGCCGATAAGCGTGGGCGGTCATGTTTTGCCATCTCACTCGATCACCAGAGTCGTGGATCAGCTCCGTGTTCCTGTCTCGACCATGCCATGTGGCCAAGCCATCCAGGTATTTGCTTCTAGGTCTTCCTCTTGGTCTGTTACCTTCGATCTTGCCAGTTGTCACCAAGTTCTCCAATCCATTTCTTCTCATAACATGCCCAAAAAATTTTGACTGTCTGCGTCTAATGTCTCTAATTAGTTTACGATCTTCGTTTGTTTCCTGGTACTCATTTCAGACTGGATTGGTCTGAGAGCCCAAGTCTATTTTAAAACTCGGCCTCGATGCGAATTCGAACCTTTGACCACTGCGACTTCAGGCAAGAGTTCTAGCCACTGAACTCCCACGGCTCCTGGGAGCTGGTCATGGG